>JBBPCS010022329.1:0-24870 GCA_037974645.1 Hollardia meadi
ATCAAAGAGCTTGTGGTGGACTACAATGCTTCAAATATGGATGTTGCTGCAAAGAAGCTCTAAATTCTGAAACATGGCTCCTTCACACACATGTTTAACCCGGCAGCAGATCTCTTGTGAAATTTTGTCATTCTTAGCGTATGACTTCTGAGGTTATAACAAAACATTTGTTTAATAGGTCACAGTGACCTTGACCTTTGACCACCAAAATCTAATCAGTCCATTCTTGAGTCTGAGTGAATGTTTGTGCCAAATTTGAGGAATTTCCGTCAAAGTGTTCCTGAGATATCGTGCTCACAAGAATGGGATGGACAGACAACCTGAAAAACGGAGACATAGAAAGTAAAAAAGGACCAGACAGTGGAGCTGCAGGAGAGTCACCGACAGACAAGGCAAACCTTTCTCCTGGTCCAGCAAGCACCTCAGTGCCAGCATGTGTTACAGTATGTTAATCCAACTTGGCATGTGCTATGTATCCACAGTATTCATGTTTAATCTAGGGAAATGCATGGGATCATTTTAAAACCTCTCTTCACCTCAGGGCGTATTTTTTTTTTCCTCCTTGTCTTTTCTGGCTTCCTCTCTTGCAGCTTTTCTTCCTGCCAAAGGATTTTTGGAACACTAAGTGAGAAATCTCGAGATTTTAAATTCGGCTGCTGATATGCCTGGTTGTACTGCCTGATTCCACAACGAATCACAGGATTTTGTGCTAAAAGCAATGAGCAGTAGTTCATTGTGCTGTGTGAAAATACGGTAATATTTTAAAAAATAATGCCTCACACAGACAGCGATAGGGAGCTGAGTGTCCATTACTTCAACAATGTTTCTGTCACTGCATAAATACTGTTTTATTTGCACATTTGTTTTGTTTTTATCTCACTGTGAAGGTGCCGTGTGGTCAGTGAGGAAATAAACACACGGAGAACAAAGAATACTCACAACAGATTATATGCAACATTATCCACATCTAAACCATGAATAATGATGACAATGATGTACCCATACACGCTCTTTGGTGACACCTCAACCAATTTGAGCAAAAGCATATTTAAAACAACCCAAAAAACTAAATTTTGGGAAAAGGGGAATGTTTTTGAATTATAAAGAGCAGCTTTGAGCAGCGCAGGAATGCAAACCAGGGACTCTGGAGGTCTGTCACAGCTGGGGATGCTGAGAGAGGGTCAGTCTATATCATGACGTCATAGTAAATAGTGTGCGATATTCATGTTTTTTGGATACATTTATATGCAAGGATTTGTTGCAACCTTAATTCAAATAAAGGTTTGAATGAATGAAATTGAGAGTGTACACTACAGCAGACAGCAAATCTGAACACCAACATACTTTCTGTTGAATCAACGACAGCAACTACATGGAACAATATGGAAATAATGCACGAGGACTGCGAGGAGAAGAATGATGAATGGATCGCATTTATATAGCACTTTTGTGGCAGCCTGACTGACCACTCAAAATGCTTTGCAACACAAGTCAGCATTTACCCATTCATGCACACATTCATGCACCAGTGGGACAGGCTGTCATGCAAAGTCCCACCTGCTCATCCGGAGCGGTAACCATTCATACACACTCACACACCGACGGCTATGCCTTTAGTAGCAAGTTCGGGTTCAATATCTTGCCCAACGACACTTTGATGCACACACACTGCAGGGAATTGGGATCAAACCGCTGACCTTCCAATCAGTGGACAACCACTCTACTTCCTGAGCCATGGCTGAGGAAGTGGAAGAGACAGCACCCAGACACGAGCAAGAAATCCGACCCATGACCGGCATATCATAGTTCATAACAATGCAGCACAGTGAGGATAAAGACCTTTCATAGAGAGAAGAGCCAAGCCTAAATGCAAATCTATCTGTGTGCAGTGTTGTTCATACACTTCACTGATAAACCACACAATGAGCATCGCTCTTTCTCTGTCTCTTTTTGCTGCAGGTCATCAGTACACTTTTTATCAATGGTTTATCAATGGTTTTTATCAATGGCCTGGTTTAAGGGGGTGCTGCCGCCCTACTTTCTGCGTCCGTGGTGCAAAGGGTGTGCGTCCCTGCTCATGCCCATGCAGGAGAGAGTTTGTTGTCAATGTGTAGAGCTTATTAAGTCAGATCCAGACTAATATTACAGATATTGGCACTGCAGAGTTTCGCTGCCTGTATCTTGGTCCAGAGCAGATGGCCACAGATCTATTGAGCCAAGGCCTTAATAGAGCCACAGCTGCTGGCAGACAAAGCGAATCTCCCTCCATATGCACTTCCGTGGAAAACACAGCCCTGCTCTGTTTGCTCTGCTGTGTGATGACACAGTCCACAAGCTATGACTCATACAACTGGTACTTCTCTATTGGTACCGGTCCACACAAGGCAATTTGTTCAAATTTAACAATGGCTGACAGTGGACAGGTATGCCCTTGTGTACTGCTCACATTCAGCAATAAAACTGGCAATAATGCGTTGGCAGTGAGTTCAGTATTGTTGTATCACAAGAACCGATCCATCTCTTACAACTAACCACCTGTGAGAAATACAGAGCTGTGACTGTGGAGTTTCAGATGAATTGCTGTAAATGTACTTTTTTTTAAAAACAGTATCTGACTGTTTTTCAAAATAACTGTAAATGTGCTTTTAAATATTCATCCTCTGCATGTAAATTAACAGTAAGTCCAGTTGGTTAACCATAACAGTAGATAACTGTAATTTATCAGCATAAAACAGTATTATCTGTTTAGTGGTGGAAATATACGCTAAGTTCAGCTGCTTTCCATCACCGTGGTACTAATGATTGGAGGGTAACTTTGCAGTTATGATGATAACACTTTTTGATTTATCTAACTGCTCACACTGCTCATTTTTGAGTGACACGACATGACAGTTTGTTAACGTGACTTTGGACACGCAGCCTCGGTAATCTACATCATCATACATCATCATCAGTGACTGCAGTCCATGCAGAGCTCTTCTAAGAAGGTAACATTACTTGGCAGCGTCAAATAGCTATTGTTTTTTCTCCACGATTGCTGAACTGTTGACATTTCAGATGTACTGTAAGCTCTGCAAATGGCTTGAGCTGTAGTAGCATTGTCTAGCTACACATTTGAATGTGTAAGTTACTCCATTGTAGGCATGTCTCTCTCCTTTGGTTATTTAGAGATGGAACAAAATCACTTTTCTTAAAAATTCATTTAATCATTTCATCACATAGTAATAATATTTTACCAGTGACATTTTGTTGTTAAATTCTTTGTTTGTTTCTTTTGTTTTACAGACTGAGGATACTAGCCACAATTACGTTCTCTCTCACTGTTCACTCTCTTTCTCCTTTTCACTTTCACTGCAATGCAGTTCACATTAACACGTGCAAATGACTTGTTTGATTTTCATTCAGTATCTGAGGTTATGCTCATGAGTTCACTAAAGCCTGTCATTAATGATTTTATGAGAGACAGTTTCCAAATATGGTGTTGCAGTAACTTGTTAGTTTTTTTAAATACACATTTTCCAAACATTATTAGTCCTACAAGGTCAGCTGTAAAAATGATTGAGGACTTGCAATAAACTCCAGCGACATTTTATTGAATGTGTATTCTCTTGTGTTTTGTAAGGTTTTTTTGTGGGTTTTTTTTTAAATTTATTGCAGATTTATAGGAATTAATTATAGGAATTATAGCAAAAGTAGTAGATTTTATCACCCTTTGCTTATAGATAATTTTACGGTACAATTACAGTCATCCCACTCATATAATGTAATCCAATAAACAGTAAAATACTGTTATCACTGCTGCCAATATTATTACTGTTATTTTGTTCTCATCCTGAGCTGTTTACCAGCAGGAGGACAGCTCAGTTTACCTTTTTAAACTTTTGAAAATAAAGAAGTAGATTTATTGTATTTTCTTCACTCTTGTTACTCAACCTGTCTGCAGCAGTGAGCAGCGGTGCAGGCTACTGTATTTAGCCTCTCTTGCTGACAGCTGACTGAAGAGGAAATGTACTTTACTTCATGAATGTACAGAGATGAGAGGGAAAAATTATGACACTGGGGGGAAGTAACTGGAGTCTCTTTTGAGTGATGAGTTCAGTCAGAGGCAACAAACACACACTGCCATTGCCCGCTAGCTTACGGCTAATGTATAGCAAGGTATCCTGGCTGTTTGGGGCGAATAAACACAAATGATCCTATGGTCTGAAAAATAGCACAATTTAAGTGAATTAAAAGAGAAGGATAGTTGATCGTTGAGTCTCATTCCCAACTTGTTAAATACAGATGCTTTGGTTTGGTGATGCATGTCATCAGCAGTCTTCGTGAATTGTTTTTAAACACAGATCATTTTTGACCAGAATTTCTCCCATTTGTCTGGGAAAACTTCTAGGACACGTGGACAGAAACTGTGGTCTAAGACACAAATCCAATAGAGTTAGCAAGTTCTCTCTGTGTTTCTAGGCATATTTCTGCATCTCTTTAGTCACCATAATTTTTTCCTGCAGTTTAACTTATAAAGTAGTTGGTTTGAAGAATCCGAATTGTCGATATAGCCTGAATGTGAGTAAGTGTGCCTCTCTGGCAGGGATTAAAAACAAAATGTTTTTAATTTCGGTTCGTTCTGAGCAGAAACGTTATTTTTCCGTTCCGTTCCAGTGTTCCCCGGCATCTCCTCTAATTAATAACCGGTTAGAATCTTATAGGAGAACGGTTAATAACGTTATTTTTAAAATGTCATTGCCTTTACAAAATGATTTATATAGCGATAAAAGGATAAAATAAATAAGCATCAGAAAGAAAGAAACAACGGATTATTTGCAACGTTGCACAAGGCTGAATGAGTAATGCACAAACTGCATGTAGCCTGACAACCCCTCCCCACCCTCTCCACATTCCAAATAGACGAGGTGAAAAAAAAAATCTAAAATGGGTATTCATGCAAAGAAACTATTCGAACATGCTAATGTTATTAAACAACACCAATAGGATGGGTGTGGGTGCAGGTGAAGGCTAAATGCAACGCACCGTTTTCCAACTTTGTGGAAACGGGTCTACTGAGTTTGCCTACAACTTTAAAATGAAATAAAATTACATTAAATCACTTCCGGAATAGAACTTCCTTTGAAAATTTATCCGCAATAACATTTCAAGAAAAGTTAATTGGAATATTAAATAACGTTATTTACCGGTTATCTAAAATTGAAAATAGCGTTTTCTCTCAGGAACAACTGAAATTGTTTTTGTTCCTGTTTTCGATTATGTTCATCCTAAAATTTTGTTCGTTTCCGGTTTTCGTTTTCGTTCTTTGAACCGTTTCTAATCCCTGCTCTCTGGTGTGTGCTGCCACAAGCTTCAGGCTTCCTTCTGACCCTGACAAGGATTAAACGAGTGCAGAAAACGATTGAGTGAGCTGCAGCAGACCAATTCTTGCAAGTCTATGTTAGAAATATAAAGTGTGACTGCCATTATCACGACCAATTCCTGACACAGGGGAGTGCTGAATCTACAGTGCAGTTGTTCAGAGGGTGTAAGTGCTAGTCAGAGCAAAATCGCAGTCAGAGAGGAGATCTGTTGATTAAAAAGCAAACTATCTTGGGAAATGCAAAGGCAGATCAACCAAGGAAAGACATATGTGGGAGACACAGAGGAGAGATTTTCAAGTCACTCATGTGAGGGACAATAAACCGACAGGGTTGCAATGGGATTGATATTTGTAATTAATATTAATTGAATCACTTGATTGCTTTGTTTACTGAGTGGGAGCGGCCATGGATCAACAATCCCAGCTGATGCAAGAGGGGAATCACACTCATCACATACACACACATACATGCACGTACACACGTGTTGATTTACAGGAGACAGCTCATTAAAGTCACCACCACGTGTTTGTGGGAAAGAAAGTGTGGAGAGAAACTTATCAGTAAACTTCAGCGTCTACATCAAAGTCCAAACAATTCATACAGTGCTAATCTGTTACGGCACACAGCAACCACAGCTACAGCGACAGTCCACATTGAGTTACAGACAAACAAAATCACACACATACTTCAAAGTGTGGTGTGCTGCCGCATCAAGTTGTTGTGTGGCTTTCCACGGCAGACTCGTCCCACGTGACTCATGGTGGGTGAGTATCCACTAATGGCTCCACTCCTTCAAAGCTGAGTTTCAGGGAATGTTTGTATTCAGAAACCTAGTTGTGTGTGTTTGGAGGGAAGAGAGTAATCTACATACATACTGTCAAAAGAAAAGACAGAAGAAGTAAAGGAGTTGTGAGAATAGTGAGAAGAACAATGGAGGACATCGGCTGATAAAAATATATATATATGTTGCGGGCAAAGAATATAGGAGGGAAAGCATAGAGAAAATGGAGTGGTGTGAGTCAACAACTTTGTCACGTGACATTTTTTCTTTTCCATCTATATACTGAGCAATAAATGATAGCTATTCAGAGAAGAATCTTTAAAACTACATGGCACCATGTGGTGAAAATAAGACAAAGAAAAGTAAGTTGCAAGGAGTAGGTATAGTGAACGAGTTGGGTGTGCAGTGATGATGACTGAGAAGCAATCATGTGGATGGTTTGACACTCACTGAGGTTTGTGGAAAGCGGTTTGTAGTGGCTGTAGTCAGGTGAGGAGGCTATCAACTAGACTGGATAGTTTGTCAAAAAAGATGAGCTGCAGGAAACGGTGTGAGGAAAATCGGATGGTGCTTGAAATCAATAAAGTGGATTTGTGGAGAGGGGATGTCAAGGGGTGCTGAATGGGGAGGAGATGGCACTAAGGACAGATGGTGTTTGAACACTCTCAATGCTGAGAGCTGGGGACCATGCAAAAATCAACAGAGGGAGGGTGCTGGTGTCCAGTTTCTGCCATGGTATATATGCCAACTGAAGTATGGCAGCACCCTGTGGCACCAGTCTGGACAGGCTGCACCATCTGAACAACATGAGCAATCTAACTATTAATTAGGCATGCTAGAGCAAACACACACACACACACACACACACACACACACACACACTCCTATAAACACATTTATGTCAGTAGTGTTTCTGTCGGGAAAGAGCACGGTTGTGTTGGTCCACTTTACACCACCAAACGCAACCCAGAAAGTCTACTTTCCCCTCAAAGGAAGAGAACAAACATAAAAAGGAAAAAATCATGACCTGTTATTCAAGAAAACAGTCCTCTGAATACACAACATAAAGAAACCAAAGAGGACGCAAAAGCAAGAACTAGGACAGTCGCACTCCCCTGTTGATCTCACACCTTCAAGTCATTCCCACAACATCAGCCGCACAGTAAGGGTCTCTGTAGCTCACCGCTGCTGCGACGATCTTGATTAACCGACCTCTTTAACAGCAAGACACGCATCAACTCAGCTCATAAAGCGCATTGGAACAGAACTGCCTTAAAAACAACACGAATGACAACAGCAGCAAACTCTTTTAAACTTTTACAGTTTTATTCATAATCTCTGTTGATAGAACATTGTACTCACCAAGTCTGAGGGTCAAGAAACACTAGTGGTTAGATGATCGTACAGGTTATAAGCAAACCTCCAGGTT
The DNA here is from genome assembly GCA_037974645.1 of Hollardia meadi. Taxonomy (NCBI): domain Eukaryota; kingdom Metazoa; phylum Chordata; class Actinopteri; order Tetraodontiformes; family Triacanthodidae; genus Hollardia; species Hollardia meadi. Next base: position 7,574 of record JBBPCS010022329.1, read on the forward strand.
AGCCAGACATATCAGGATGAGAGGAAAAAAAGGCCTGAAAGGCAAAATTAGTAAAAGACTGCCATCACTGTCTACTGACTGACTTTCTCATTCAACTTTGCCATACTTGCTGAAATTACACACTCACAGTTTTTCTGTGCGATGGGGGTATTTTAATCTGGTTTAAGTAACATGGCTGTTGGCAGTAGCTTCATAATTCAGCATGCAGACATGAGTGGTATCAACCTCCTCATCTAACTCACAGCAAACAAAAAAAAAGCCCATTTCCCAAATTGTCAAACCTTTTCGTTAAGCACACTCTTACAAACCATTTAATCTGATAATAAACTCATGAACTAAGAGATCGCAATGTAAAGATCAGCTGAAACAAAGTGAACTAGAATTACCACCTCGCTCAGTTCATCCTTAAGTCCAAGTGAACGTTTGTGCCAAATTTGGAGAAATTCCCTGAAGGTGTTCCTGAGTTATTGTATTTACGATAATGAGACAGGCGAACACACAGACGGACAACCTTTAAAGTGACATCAATAAACTAATGAGCACCAACATGTAGACAAAGACTTTCTTATGCTGGCTTTAGGTTGATTTTTGCAGTTTCAATCAGCCATGCGTGTTTACAAAATGCATACGAGCTGTTTATGTGAACTGTTTGGAATAAACCCAGTATTTAGATGGCAGATGTGCTGCATTTCATCAAATGATCTATCTGACTGTAGGCAACCATGCACGGCCCATTCCTCTAAACAACCCACTGCTTTACCCTCTGATCAAGGTCTCTCACCTGGGAAGCCTCAGAGCACATTAGGCTGACTGAATTGAATATAGATATGGGTAAATGAATAATGAATGGGTTCAAATCCAAAATATGAAAATGCAATAGCTTTTCAAATTAAAATGGATTTTTTTTTTTTTTTACCAGCAGAGAAAGTGCTAACTCTTGGGAACTGAAGTCCTATGGATGGACAGACATACAGAGAGGCAGATGGGAAAAGTGAAATCTTTTGCAGGTCTGCAGGTCACCACATATGGTCATACCTACATATACAGTAACTACGTATAATATATAACAGCGCACAGTCTGGTGCCGCATTTTGCGAGCCAGATATATTTCGAGAGAACCCTAAAAAAAACCTTTCAAATTACACACCCTTATAGCAAAATGGTAGTGCATCTCACACAAACAAATTAACAGTGAATTACTCCCCTTGGTTCCCAACAGGCGTTGAAACACTGAAAAGATTCCAAAGAAGGAAATTACTCACTAGGTAAAAATGTGTGTTTATGTATTAAATTAAGGTTTACGCCTCACATGCAGTGAAAGCATGCAAAAGGACACACACACACACAGCCCAACAATTATGCTATGTATCTGAGCTATTCCCATGTAGGGACAGCTGAAGTTGATCTCATTAACTCTCCCTTCATTCAAACAGCTAATTACACACAGACACACAATCACAGCCTTCACAGCGCAATCAAGTCTTGACAAAGGGGGAGAAAGAAAGACGGAGGGGGGTAAGAGAGGCAGAGACAATCTGCAACAAACTAGAAGGAAAAAAAGAGAGAGAGCGCGGAGGACATACTGAGAAAGAAAACAGAGCACGAAAAGGAAAGGGAAAGAGAAAAGGGAAAGAGAGTGGAGGCTTCATTACTTCTAAGCTTTCAACAAGTATTTTGCTTGAGTGTAAGCTGATTTTCCCTCTAACGTACGGCTGTGGATTGGCTCCGAGTCAGAATCTCTCTGAAAAGCTATTTGTTTCCAGTATCCCTAATAAAGGAATTAATGTTATGTTAATGACTTTTCAGCCTATTACTGCACTGCTGATGGATCCATCTGTACTTGAAAATGTCTTTTCCTCCAGAACCCTGCCGCATGGTTATTTGTGTCACAGTCTTTGTCAGGTAATTTATGGGAGGACATTAAGCCGTTAATACATTGTGTTACAAAAAAGACGACAGTTTAATGGCACTGTGTAGATGAGCAAACTGGCCATCAATAATGCCGTATAATGAAGCCTGTTGACCGCCTATGGGGAAACAGTGGCTGCATAAACTTAAAAGCAGGATGCTGAGAGTATATACAGACTGTGTATTCAGGTATTCAGTATTTCATTATGGGATTTCCAAAGGAAGAGGAAAAGGAGAAAGTTAGTGATGAGAAAAAGAGAAATTAGGAGTGAAGGAAACATTATATAAAATGATTGTATGAAAGAGGTGAATGCAGTCAAGGATCTGTTTATAACTGCTGCTTTCTCTCTCCACATCTCCTCACTGCTCACCTTCTCCTTTTGTCTGTCTGCTTCTGTCCTGAATCGCACTCTGTCTGAGTCTGAGAGTCAGATCTCCGTTTCTGCCTTCTTCATGTGTCTTCCATCTCTTTCTCTGTGTTGCTGCCTTTCTATTTCATTAAGACAGCAGTGCATGTTTGACACTGAGCTCCTTTGACTCTTAGAGTAAGGCCAGCGCTGGCTGTGTCCTGCAGGCAGCACATCAGCAGCATAGCAGCCACTTCAATCCCATCAGTGCTGCAGTGCTTCACTCACATTTCAGTCACCATCACACTAATTACACGACCTATATTGTAACTGTGCAACAAGTCCTTGGAAAAATATCAATTTTCAGGCTTGCAGGTGACATGTTCTTTGTTTCACACACACACACGCACACATACACACACAAAATTTTCTACAATTAACTTATGGTTAACAAAAAACATGAATGTGTGAATGTGCCTGAAGTTTGAAATTTGTATTTAGCCTTGAATTTAAAAAAAAATGTCAGTAGGGTTTAAATGGCACATTTACAAACAAGTTTTTTTTTAAAAAAAAAAAGCAGAATTGAAGCATGAAAAGACATCACAGTGACAGATTTGACAGAGCTGCATTGGGAACCTGCATGGCGTGTGAAAGACGACTAAAAATTGCTACAGGGTGGTGTTTGATGTGCAGTGACAATTCACTATCAATTCAAAAGACACAAATACAGTAGATCAAGACTTGCGTATTCATATGCACATACATCCAACTTCAGAAGGCAAAAGCTCAATTGAATGGCTTGAGCACGATGATGCTTATCTTATGTTATTTGACTTCTCAATATGCCTGGTGGTGGTGGGGGGGGTTAATCCCCATACAGCAGTGTCAGACTATGGAGCAGAACGACACGCCGTTCCTCAATAGCAGCCTCAGCTCTGTCTGCCCTGCAGTCATTCAGACAACTGGGAATGAAATTAGTTCAGTAGCAAAAGAATTAGACAGATTATCGCTCATAGAGTAAACCATCCAACGCTTGTTATGGAAACTACAAATACTATGAGGGTAAAGTAGATGTGTGAGCAATCATTAAGTATATTATCTAACATGGAAGCATTGCACAACACATTGAACACAGTGTTAAAGCATACTCACAATGAATTATATAGGAAATAAAAGAGCTACATCAGTGCATATAGGCTTATGTAATGTATGTCATGTTTGTCCATAAAAGTTCTGTAATATGTGTCTGATATGGTTTTTACAGAAGTATAATTACCACCTTGAAATGGCAGCTATCCCTTCACCCTCATTAAAAATATGTATATGAATATAAGTACAAATGTTTGTTTAACTGCTGGACACAAGATGTCTCATCCTTCACTGTAAAGTCCATTCTCAGTGTTTGTGCACTGGAGGCTTCAAGTTTCCACATCACACATGTTAAAGCGGAATAATGGATTGGCTTTCAAACTATTTGTGATGTCACAAATCATGCTTGTAGCCCTGTCTCTTAAAATCTGATTTTCAATGAGCGCAGAGAAAATTTACTTTCAGCAAACATTCTGCTGAAGGAACAAGAAGAAAAACGTGGGGCGGGGGGGGGGCTTTAAATGACTAGTGGGTTACAACAGATTCTTCAACTTCCTGCGAGCAATAGCAGTTTCTTGTAATGGTCACACTAACATCTTTACATGGCACACTGTTATATATCAAATCTTGACTGCTACAATTTTTTCTAGGCAAAATATTGGCAAAGAAAATGACAAAAAAAGGAACGTACTTTGTCAATGAATTTTAATTCAAATACATGCATGACCAGCTTCTCCTGGCGGCTGACAGCTGTGATCTTGACTTGGAGATGAAGGTAGAGAGATGCATATTAAATATCAATTTTAAAGTGATATTAGCAATTTATTAGTGAATCAAGAGTTTATAGATGAAAAAAATTTTTCCCCATGTTATATGCCAGTCTTCACAGTGTTTGTTGACTCCAGCAGGGTAAAAACTGCTAAAAACTACTACTAAATCAGTTGCTGTACATCATCTTGCCAATCGCTTGCTCAATAGAATCTATTTCTTTCTTTTAAAAGTTTTCGTCTTCCTGTATTTCTTGTTTTCTCATGTTCTCTCTGTCTTCATCTCTCAGCTTCTCATTCATCACGTTTCGGGGGTGACAAGGATCCTATACGGAGGTACTGGAATAAATGGCCCCCTTGCCCTGCTATCGACAGCCTCCACTCAATTGAATTTAATGCTTGGCTGCCCCTGTGTTTTCTATCCGAGTCTCGCAAACAAACTCATTTGTTCTAATTTCGTGATGTCTCCATTTGCATCTGCGAGCTCCAACATCAACTCTGCCCTCTTGCAGGGTTGTGCTTGACTAGGGTGGCATCCATTAATTAACCACTTAATCAGTACCAATTAATATAATAATGCATGGCTTGATGAACAAAATTGCTATAGGCACTTCAAAACATAGTATCCAATGTCTAAGACAAATAGGTTCGGAAATGGCAAGTAATTATTCCCTGCCATGTTAAGTGAATATCGATAACAATGGGGCTATATTGAGCTTGAGTAGAAGGGTAGCAATTGTTTTGTCAGTGCAAAGCTGAGAAATGACAAGTGCTGTCTGCAGTGTGTTAACAGAAAATGAGAAAAATCTAAGAGTGTCTGGCCATCTGAACAGGGGCGGACTCACATTAACACAAGCTGTAATGATGGAGACTGAAAGCCTTTCAACTTAACACTTAAAAGCTTATAATAGAATGAGAGCAGATATCAAAAGCTCTGAGGCGACATACATACTTTTTCATAGACCTGTATGAAGGAGACTCCTCTCTAAATCTAGATTCTGACTTTATTTCTCTATTTGTCCTCCATATGTGGTCCAGTATTAAGAGGTGTCACCTTTCAAACTACATACACAAGGGAAAGACAAAGCTTTCCCAGTTAAGTCCTGTTGTACTTATACGAAGACATCCTTTCGGTCTGAGTGCACCGTGGGTGACCATTCTCCTTCCCTTCCCACTGTCTGCCTCCAAGGAAGAGGGCAGGAGATCTAGTCGTCACCTCAAATATACAAATAAACAAAAGCAGACATGTTGGCACACCCTCTTCAGTGGATCTTGAGACTTTCCATCCCAATCTCGCCGAGAACATGGCAAAACCAGAGCTGTAGAAGAGTACATACTGTACATACGAGCAAAAGAAAATCCCTGAATCTCAGTGTGCTGTTGCAAATTTTCTACTTTCCTGGATCACCACGCCCGAGCACACAGGCAAGCTGTTTCAAAACATACGTACAGCAGCGCTTGTACACACAGACATGGCAGAACACACACACAAAGCAGCTGTCAGTCATTCAGCCGAGCTTGTTTAGATACACAGAATGAGCAGTCACTCAGTCAAACTAAAAAAACAACAACTTAGCTCCCCTCTAAGAAGCAACAAATGCTGTGTTTTAAACTACCTTTGAGCATAGGAACTATTGATCAGATCAATGTGTTGTTGTAGACAGTCTAACACCTTTTTTTTTGCCCCAGAGAGGAGGAAGATGGAGCAGGAACAATGACTGAATCAGCAAACCAATACCAAGTATATAGACAACAAACTCAAAACAAAAACAACACAATTTTCTCAGTTTTACCGCTTTTATTGGTGAATTGTCTGTTCGAGTCATTAACTGATACACAGACAGCATGCAAGAGCTTAACAGGAGTTCAAATGTATTCAGAAGCTGCACATTAATACACATTATTTTCCAATGACAAAGTCCCAATCATCAAAAATCTACAGAATCATAATCTGTTGATTTGACCTCTGCTTATCTTGTTGTTTTACTTCATTAACTCAAAACCATTCTACTGTGTAATTGTGTTGTCTGAGAGACTTGCTAATGTAATCATAGAAAATGCACTTTTTGATTAGCTTGTGAAAACACCGCGGTCACAAGCCACTGTAATTTAAAGTCGTACACCACAAAATGGGATGCCACTTCTGTGCCGCTCAGATGGGAAGTAGATCACAGTTGTCAAAATCCTCCTCTAGCAGATCAACCATAAAATTAATAGAACAGTTACGTTACAATATTAATGCTGGGCCTTTAAGAGATGCAGCGCCCCTCGACTGCTTGCTTCATTTTGAGGTCACACACGTGCTTTTGAATCTCTGTTGGAACAAAAGAGCCAAGAGGGCTCTTCACATTCAATTCTTGATTAATAAATAGTCCTGTATTGTATGAAGGTTCTCCTTTGAGGACAGGAACACAGAATCGTGTTGAGATGTGAGTGCTTGTGATCTACAAAAAAGAAAAAAAACAACTTGAAAACAAAAAGTGAAGTCTTAAACTTCAGAAAAATCTGCTCGAGAAACAGTGTATTTCAACTTAACATTACAGCTCCACAGTGCCCTTCACTGCAAATAACCACTGTCACTAAACAACAACTGTAAACATGGCACACACCGTTATCTCATCTGACGGTGATGCCTGACAGTGTTGCCATCACATTGTGATAGGCAGGTGTACCGTGGAGGGTCGACTCCTCAGCCTTAGTTATGCTGATCTACAGGATGGGAGTTTCATGCATAAGCTGCTTCATCAATAAGTCATCGAGCAGCTCATTTCATCTCACTAGCAAGCAACCTCCACGCCTTGCAGGCACTTCCTGCAACGCGTGAAACAATATGGTGCCGGGGACGACTCCGAGACAGAGCACTCACTCAAAAATACTTAAGCAGGTGCGTTGGAGCCTGCTTTCCTCCATGCATGTATGCATGCTTCGCAATTGTATGTGTCCATTTATACATGTATGTGGATATTCTGTGTGTGTGTGTGTGTGTGTGTGTGTTTATCGAGGCAGTGCTGCTGTAGCTTTACACCCCAGCAGTTTCTGGCCATGAAAATAGTCCACGCCACATACTGTACATCATGACAGTGAAGGGGCCAGATAACGATGCAGGTCCTGTCATGTTTCATGCATTCTGATAAGGCAGAAGACACGAGGAGAAAAGCTACGAACATGGTGAGCGGCCTATAGGGATGACAACCACCAGTGAGCCGTGTTGGTACACAGCCTCCCTCTTAACACATTCGCGGTACCACAGTGCAACTCACAGCTCATAATGTGGCTACACAGATAAGACAGGTGAACATTTTAAGTGGGGATGACACACACTCTATGTTGCTGCTGCTGTATCTTCAAGCAGGGATTTTTTTTTTTAAACATCGAGTGTGTAGACGCCCCTCTGAGACGAGGCCAGAAAGAACAATTCCCTGTGAAGGGACTTCTCATGGGTAGCTGTGCAGCTTCATTTCTGAATGAAATGCAACAATGATTCCAATTTATTAGCCTATAGTTTTAAGGATAATTATAGGTTTGGACAAAAATACAGTTGATATTAGGGTTGTAAGTTATGGGAGAGCGCCTCTGCTCTGACAGATGGCATTACTCAGTGATGCCGACCACTGAACCATCAATTTGTCCATCTGTTTCTTGCCCTGTAGTATTTCTTTCATTCACACCCCTCCACTCTTTCTTTCAGCTAATCGCGCTCCACTATCACATTTCTCAATCTCTTGATTTGGCTCGCAATAATCTTGTCTCACATTCCTGTTCACCATTTCTATATATCAATCACTGAGGACGAAATGAGAAATAATATGTAATATCACACTGCAGTGCACTTCACTCTTGAAAAGAGGGGCTTGTGTAGGAACAATGTGAGTTGGGTCTGTGTGTATTGGGTTTTTTTCTTCTTCCTTGCTGTCTTCTTGCCTTGTGTCTTGCTTCCCTTACACATTTTTTCTCTCCTTCTGCCTCTTTCTCTCATCAGTACCCGATGCTATGAGCAGTACGGCAGTGTTGTATCACTGACCAGTGGCATGCCTAAAACTTTGCCTAAAATTTCTCATCTACTCGCTGGTTAAATACTGAAGCTGTGTTTGTGTGCTGCCAGCTGAGTGCTAGGTTTCAAGTACAAGTATGCAACACACTTTCTGGAGCTCACAGAATCTGTTGCACACCCACCCTGCCTCATCCAACCCCGTTGCGCCGACCTTGACGGCGCTGACTGAGCTGTCTTCAATAATTCATTCTGAACCAAAGCGAGACAGAATGGGTTGTAGCAAAAGACATTACTTTCCAATAGGAGGGGAAAATGGTCAAAATTCAAAGTTGCAAGTCTTTTACATGAGGTTAGAGTTCAGCTGACAGTTAATCAGGCATAGTGCCATGAATACAAGTTCATATATAAGCAATTAATACACACTGTGCACTGTGACTCTTAATGTGAGATACATTGTTGTGTCTATATGTTTTGAATAATGCAATGACTTGTTATGATAGAAAAATTACATATATCAAAGTTTTACTGATGCAGGTACAAATTTTTTATGCAATTTTTCATTATTCTATTTTGTAGGGATGTGTTGTGTTTATACACCAATCAGCCACAACATTGAAAGCACTGACAGATGAAGTGAATGACATTGATCATGGCTCCAGTGCAATGTTCTAGTGGAAAACCCTGGGTCCTGGTATTCATGTGGATGTTCTTTGACCCATAATTGACCCATTGATCTGCAAGGGTGTTTGGGCAAATAGTTTGTGTCAATTGGCATCCACATGAATGCCAGGATCCAGGGTTTCCCTGCAGAATATGTAGCTGTAGCAAGATGGTCAATGTTATTCACTTTAACCATCAGTGGTTTTAATGTTGTGGCTGATTGATGTATGGCACTGACACCAAAGCCCCCAGGGCTGTGTGCTGAGCCCTCCTCCTGTTCACACTGTATACATGACTGCAATCTCAGATATGGAGAGTCTATCATGAAATATGTGGACATCACCATCATTGGCCGGATTACAAATAACAATGAGAGTTTCTATCAGGAGAAAATAAACAATCTTGCAGAGCGAAGCAAGGACTGCAATCAACCAAAGAGTTGATTTTTCAAAAAAAGGAGGTAAAGACACACACCCCTTGCTACATCAATGGTACAGGTGAACAGTTTTATGTTCCTGGGAATCAATATCACAAAAAAACTGTCATGGTCATCACACATATCCACCCTGGTAAAAAAAAAAAAAAAAAAAAAATTTAATTCAGAAACCACTGTAGTTCTTAAAAAAACTTAAGGAGGTAAAATTCTCATGTCAGGTTCTTGTTAACTTCTACAAGGGAGCAAAAGAAAGCATCCTGACTGGAAACCTCACAAACTGGCATGGTTCGTGCACGGCCCAAGACAGGAAGGCTCTGCAGCGGGTGATTGAAACAGCTCAGAACATCATTGGTGCAAATCTACAGAGCATCTGTGATATCGGTGAGGTGCCTGTGCAGAGACCAAAGGATTCTAAAAGGCAACACCCACCCAGCCACAGTCTGTTCACCCTGCTGCCGTCTGGCAATAGGTACAGAAGTATCTGCTGCTGTACCACCAGACTACAGAGCAGCTTTTTATCCTCAGGCTGTGGGACTCCTGAACTCATCCTCCACTCTACATCATTAAAGGTTTATTTTTGCACCTTGATTATTTATTCAGTTGTTTATACAGTATTTGGGGAACTACAACTCGAGGTTTGTTGTACAATCTTATGTTGCATAATGACAAATTAATCTTCTAATTTATCTTGAATATGTGCATTTATATGAAATTTTAAACTGTGTGTGCATATATGGTTGTATGAAAGTGAATGCATGCGTTATTAGTCCTGTGGGTCTCCTGTACAGTACTGTGCTTTCCTTTCATCTCCTTACCCCCTACCTCGAAGTCCTGTAGCGGCCCAGCTTGGCGGTGCCAACACTCTCGTTAATCACATAGTGTCAGGCCTTTAATAAGTCCTTGACGGGGGTTGTGCAGTGAACGACACTCTTTATCAAAGGTTTACACTGCCAGTGTGTCCTGAAGAATGATTGATCCCACCACGCTCAGGTCTGCCCTTCATGCTAACTGACAGAGCGACACCCACGCAGCCAGCGGTAGACAGCAGAGTTGCACAGACATGTGTGTGACTTAAAGCGTCGTAAGGGGGGAAGAGTGTGTTTGGGTGGCGGCTGACACACAGCGCCTTCGCCTGGGTGATGGATAATTCTGCTTGTTCCATTTCTCTCCCTACCAACCAACCCTACATGATCCTGCATCTCCAAATGCAAAACATTCCCATTACAGATGCTGTGATAAAGTGATGATTTAACCTTGCCAGTGTCTGGCTGGAGAGGAAGCAGCCAATCCACTTAACAAATGAAGTAATATCAGCAATTGGTTGGCCTTGTCGCTTTACTTATGGATATTATACTGTATGTGAAGCATTATCAGAGCTCTGCTGGCCTTGTCATGAGGGAGGATGGAATTCCGGATGAATTAGATGAAGATCAAATCCATCAAATCCAAACTTAGCCTGACCCGTCCTTAAATCCGTCAAAATGAGACATATCATATAGAAAAGAAAAGGTTTTTGCTATGCAGTGCTACTTCACTTTCACTTGTAAGGTCATTACAATAAACCTAACCTTTACTTAAGTTTCAGATTTGTGTTCCAGTGCACGATAAAAATCTGATTTAGATAAGAATAGGAACAACAGTGGATAGTGAAACAAAACCCTATTATAAAATGTAAAGGAAGATTTAAATGTTAGATTGAATGCACAGCACATCAGGTTCTGGATTTAATTATACTTCCAAAGTCACAACTCAAATCCATAGCGCACACTTCATATGGATAACCTGCAATAGGAACGTTTTCAATGTGATTAATTGTCCATACAGTATATGTTCAAAGCTTCTTAGTGTCAACTAACCCCATTACATTGCATAGGTGAACTAGATCCTGTATGATGCAAAAATGCCAAGTCAAATGTCTTTTTATCACTTTTGGTGAACAGGTTGGCTCAACCAAACAACAGTCTATTCCTCAATGCAGAAAAAAACAAGTTTTGGGAATCATCCCATATAGCTCTGAAGAGCGAAATCAGGGGGGTATTGGGGATACCAGTGCTAATTGTAACAGCAGACAGTGCGGGGACTTGGCTCTGGGAAGTTCTCTGAATTAAATCTAAAGAGATCTATTTGGTAGAGGACACCGCAGGCAACATGAGGACCTAAATTCTACCTCTGCACAGTTTTTCTGACCTCCACCTTCTCTCTCTCAGTCACACATATACAAACGCACACAAAAACACCTCTTCCATCAGGTGATAGACGCAACTTTTGGTGGAATGGGCAGGGAGACTCAGAGATTGAGAAGGAGGGACATTAACAAGTGTGTAATGATTCATTATTTGGCCGTCCTGTCTGTGTGTGGCTGCATTTTGTCGAGAGACTGTCTTGGCTGTGAAGTCCGTCCATGTTCCCAGCAGTGTCCCCTCTGTCAGTCCTTCCAGGTCGCTGCCACTCGGTCTCTACAGACACTCAGCCCAGGTAGCCATGCTTTTTGTTCCAGGGAACAAAAAAACAGCACCTGTTCACATTGTTCTTCCAGAGCTTTTAGCCTCTGTAATCATCTCTGTAACAATAGAGAACCGTAGTATTTTGCTGCAGCTATTGGTCCAGGTATGGTAGCAGGAAAACAACATACATACAAAATCTAACATGACTGGTGCACAACACACAGTGAAAAGTGGAGGTGAAATGTAAGGAAATGTATGTAATCCACTATAAACGTTTCGTAGTTATAGAACAGAGCCTGATATGACAACTGCTATTATGCCTTTTCAGCTACACAGCGGTATAAAGTTCTGTCCATTGTGAGCAGGAGGTAAATTATAGATTGAGCAAAGCACACATCATGTAATACATGGAAGTGGGAAAGGAAATGGCAGCAGTGATTAAGGCCAGAATCTAAAGGTAAAATCTCAAAATGCCGCCATGCCTGCTACAGAAATGCCTGGTGTTTCAAAAGTGAGGGTGTTCATCTGTCCAAAGCTTTGAAGGCTGGCAACTAAAGGAGCTCTCATATAACATACATTAAATTTGTTGGTATTCAGATAGACACTGTAAATGACAAGGCAATGAGCAAATGAGAAAAGTGGGAGAGGATCCACTTTCACTGAGGGTTTTCTTAAGTTGCGGATGTGAATGCCAAATGATTTGGAATAACAAAGAGAGCAAAAATGTATTATTTGCTGTTTTTTGATGCTGCAGGATTACATCCTACAGTTCCTCCATTTCTGTTTTGTATCCTCAGGCTTTTGAATCGTTTGTATATTCATATTTTCATACATCACAGTCAACTTTTCTTGCCTTTTAAGATTGTTTTCTGCATAAACAGAAGAAAGCAGAGAAAAGAATTGGAACTATATCTGCAGCATGGATTCAGCTTTACCACATTTAAACAACTAGCCTTTTCTACGATACCCCTTTCAAATCAAAGGCAACGCTGGCAAACATCCTTTGACAATCTCTAAGAATGTCATAAGTTCTGCCCTGAGGGGTGCAAGCTATGCAATTACAAACATTCATGTGTGAGGCCATCCATAACTAGCCATTCACAGTTACTTCCTGTAACCAGCAACAGTTGGTTGAAATTGAACTGTCAAAGATTCCTGCCAGACAGTGGCTGTTTTCTGGTGTTATTGTACTTGATGAATAACCCTGGATTTGCACCTAAAGGCAAATTTCAGCTTGACTTCCAACTAATTTCTCTCTACTCAGTATGCTCTTCCTCTCTCTTACACACACACACACACACACACACACACACACGCACACACACACACACACACCTTGATGCTGCTGTTTCTACAGCATGTTGTCACATTCACTCTTGGCAGACAAATGTCATGCATTATCATATTCACCGAGACACTTACTTCTAGTGGATCAGTTCTACTGGCATTGTCATTTGTTCTTCCTCTGAATATTATTTGCTTTTCACATGCATATAAAATGAGCTTGCTACAGTACATTAACATGTACGCGAACCGACACTTGCAGACTAGCCTTGATGCTGAGACTTACGGAGGATTTGTTTTATAATTAAATCAAGTTTTCAAGATACAGGACGCAGACATGCTCCAATAAAGTGGGACATACCAAGTTTGGGGTTGGATTTTGAATGCAATGCTACATGGCTAAGCATATTTCAGTGGAGCCAATAAAATGTAAATGTACAATTCTCCCTTAACAATTACATTCAATTATTATAAATTTTGTGTTTATATGGAGTCAAAAGCTATTGTGAGACATTTAAGACAACTACACAATTTTTTCCAGTGCATTGGAAGCATTCTAACTTTAGCCCCAACCTCTTCTGCACTATAATGATCGCTGTCATTCCTTACTCAATTTCACAGCCAGATGCCACCCACTTATCCATCCCCACCCTCTCTCTGCTTAAAAAAACATCTTCCACATACTACTGTATATTCATGGTCAATATGCAGCAAGAACCTGGCGTGGCGGACGTCTTTTTTCGACCAATAACGCCAAGACTTGTCAGCCCATCAGCCAACTACCTGTCACCTGTATCAATTTAAGGCCCCTTTTTTGACAGCACCCGTGACAGTAAATAGTAATAGCTAATTTAAGGCCTTAGGCGCTTGTCAGGCGATAAAGTGATAAAGTCACCTGTCACACAATTTCAGTGAATTAAATGAATAAAAAGGACAGTTGCTCGTTAACGATCAAACAAGCCGTTTGCCAGCACAGCGTTCCCTTTCCACACTGCTGATCTAAAGCTTGACCTAGTCATCAGTTCGCTCATGTATCTAGTGGCTGTTAATGGATGTTCCTGAGATCCTAGCATGTCAAGCGCCAATCGTCCCCGGAGCCGTGGGCTGTCGCACTGGCACATGTCAAAACCCTTGATGTACGAGCCACTTTCTCTCTGCTTTAATGCATTTAAATGGAGCTGTGAGTCCAGCAACACCGGCCCAATTTCAGAACCAGCGGTAAAGGCTCAATCTCATCTACTGCCCTGGTGGACGGAGCATGTACATAGGAAATGAAATTGAAAATCTATCTCCCACATGTACACACACACACGCACGCACACACACACACACACACACACACACACACACACACATACACTGGGCTTTTACTGTGACACACACATTTACACACTCACAGAGGGTCATATCTCACATTTCAAAGCGTTATAATAATAATGGATGTGTGATGAGCTGCTGTCTGTAGAAAGCTAATCCAAGCAAAAAAAACGGAAAATAGATTTACTCGAGTAATTGAACTACAGTCAAATGAGTATAAAAGTGAAAGAGCTCTGTACTGCACTAAGTGTAAAGGAATTCTAATCTTGACTTTGATTAAAATCCTCTTTTCTCCTGTAGACTTCTCACAGCATGTGTGCTTTAAATCATAAAGTCAGTCTTACCTACTTAAATTGCAAAGCATTCATTCATTTTTTTTTTTTAAATTAAAAGTGTTGTTGATACGAGCACCTCATACGAAAATCACCACTGAACATACGATATGAATTAAAATGCAAATGGGATAGGGTATTCGATTCTAATCTATCACATATCTACAAAAAGGCACTCAGGTCACAGATCATATTCCTGAAGAATTAAAAGTAGAGGATGATTTTGTTGCGCGAGTCATGTGTTTGTGAAGTGACTCAAAGACGTCCCAAATGTATACAGTTTCACAGTCACTAACATAGTTTTGTTAAAACATAAAAGACAGCTACAACAAAATGCAAGATCATACATTTGCTTTCCGATACACAGAATCCCACCCACCATTCTTTATTATACAGGCCGGCCTCACACCTACAGTATATCCTACACCCACCATCAACTTCATCCATAAAGGTTGAGGCAAAATGCAAGAACAAAACCTTGAACTTTCGATGCTTGAAGACTCTCCAAACTAAATATTTCACCCTGACTGTTTTTAGCTGATAACAAACAGCAGGCAACAGAGCTGTGCGCAAACTCCCCAGACACGGGTTTGCATGTGTGTGTGTGTGTGTGAGTGTGTGAGAGATAGAGAGTGAGAATGAGAGAGAGTAACATCTGCTTTCATTGAAAGAGCACAAGAACCTTTCCCCATCCTGCCAACACCTGCCTTCCGGAGTGAAGCAGGAGACACGTCCACAATGGATGTGAAGGACGAGAGGGAGACATCAAGAGCCAATGACATGTTGGTTTGGCCTACTGTCACTGAGGAAATGTCAGCGGATCACATCACTGGTTCCCAGTTAGGCAAATGTCTTCCTGGCAGGGAGATTCTGTGAATGTTTGAATGGTTGGTTGACCCTGAATCTTTAAGCCGTGCCTAGGAATGTAATTTCTGTTGTAGTGCACACTGCTTGGAGGCCAAGGTTAGAGCTGATTCGACTGCGTCAACCCAGGGATTCAAATTAAGATGCCCATTTCAACACAGTTGACATGTTTGTGCTACAGAACGAAACATTTGCTTTATTTCTTGGGTATGCCAAGGGCATTGCTCCAACACATACCACAGGAAGTCATGTTTGAAGTCATATTTGGAAGACTAACTAAACTGAAACATTCTGTGCAGTTCTAATCAATGCTACACTACGATACTGCTCTCTCTGATCACTTTTTATCTGTGAACCATTCCTAATTCCTAAAATACAAAGAGAGGAACATATTCAAATGCAGATCATTTCTAGCTAAACCTAATCTAATGAACTCTGGCACATTCTGTACTGTGCACACCAACCTATGGCAAGTTTGTATGCTGACTTTCAAAACAAACTCCTGATTTTCATTTTTAATTCCAGGCAAAAATCTTAAAGCCAGCCTACAGAGTCAAAAAGGCCAAGACCAAAACCACAAGTACCTAATGAATGAGATTGATTTTTTTTAGAAGTTGGGGGACATGTCTCCTGAATCCAGATCAACATTCAGAATCTTAACTGCATTCACAAAGGTGCTCATAGATTCACTATCTGTCTACACAGAATGTTTCAAAGCAGTAATGAGTGTACTAACATAAAAAGGGCAAGGCAAAAGGCTTGAGACAAAAGGCTTTTTCTGTGGCAGACATCTTGACATTATGAGAACAAGCCAATTAATAACATTAAAGATGGCTAAATCCCACTCCAGCTTTCAGGTTCAGTGTTCTGGTATTGTGAGTGCTGGCATGGCTTACGACACACACAGAGTGGACATTAATGTTATTGGTTGCACCTGTGCTTATCCTGCTATACCAAGTTAAAACGTCAGGAGTGATAAAGGCCTATTTAAGGCCTATTAATTCTAATCCGGACAAACCCATAGTTTCATGTTGGTTCATGCACCAATTTACATCAAAGGTGTTCCAAGGTGTAAAGTATATTCAACAAGCTCACAAATATATTATCAATCTTTTCCATAGGCATTCTTTGTTACCAAAAAGCAACGCATAACACATTCAGGTAGCAGGGTTAATCCCATTTTAGCTGTAAAATGGCCTTTTTCCACAGATTACAATTTGTAATGTCACAGTAGAAAAAACAGCTGTAGCTAATTCATGTTAGCTAATTGTAAGTCAGCTAATAAATGTTTTTCTTACATTAGCATGACCTAAAACCAGACTTTGGTTTCAGATGCATTTCACTATATTAATATAAATATCCAATTTAAAATCAAAGGGACATTATAAAAACAACTATTTTCTCACTTATCCCTTGTAGTATGTAGTCATGCAGATGCTTTCATTACCTCCGCCAAGGAGGTTATGTTTTCACCCCTGTCTGTTGGTTGGTTGGCTTGTTAGCAGGATTATGCAAAAACTACTGGATGGATTTAAACTAAACTTGGTGGGAGGATGGGGAATGGGCCAAGGAAGAAAACATTTTATTTTGTTGCGGATCCGGATAAAAATCTGGAATTATTTAGTGTAATTTTGTTTTTGTTTTGTGATTTTATGCTGTGAATAAATGCTGTTCTTAATGTAATTTGGTTTCTCTATTTCATCAGCCTTTTATTCTTCCACAATGGAGATTATGATTTAACTTGCATTGTTTCGTTGGCTTAGCTATAAGGCTTGATTCAGCTTAATTTAAGGGGACTGTTGGGCCTTTGGTAGAGGTATGTGCTCTACTGAGTGCCATTCTAGTTTGCTCAGGTTTT
>JBBPCS010022343.1:0-24867 GCA_037974645.1 Hollardia meadi
CTGCCACTACTAGCTAACGTCTGCCACAGCTAGCTAACGTTCCCTCGGATGCAGTGGCACAAAATGGTTTTTGAAACGAAAAAGTGATGTGCAGTGTGTTGAATGTGGTGAAATCCTCTCACAGCCCACTATATATATATTTATTTTTATTTCCATTTTTGGTCAGGTTAGGATTTTTTTCTTGTCTTTTTGGGGGGAAAGTGGCCAAGATTGAGAACCCCTGCACTACAGGCAGGAGTGCAGGCATTTTGAAAGAGCTTCTTTTGACAGATTTTTTTTTTTTTTCAAATTTCATGCAGAGACAAATCTGTACTTGTTCATCAAGCTCAATCTTTACACCCCCACTGTTTCCCCCTGATTAATTACTGTTAAGTAAATGCGCAATGTGATCAATCAATAAATGGGACGCTGAGCTGAATCAGACAGACCCTGATGCAACATATCTCACTATCAGTATAGTTAATAGATAATGATTTAAACTATGGCACCACTATCACACGTCATTAAAGGCACTCTTCTATAAAACGCTGCTCCAACCTCAACCTTCGACAACTTATCGAACCTAATTTAAAACCTAATGTTAAAATCACTCACCTTTGATTTGCGGGTCAAAAGATGCAGAGATGTCAATGTGGGTGCATTTTTTAAATGTCTTGGTTTCATGTAACCATTCCAACAGCATTTAAATGACTATATTTGAGTGTAAAGTAGCTCCAACCTACACTTAAACAGCAGTTAGACCAAAAACATCAATTTTTTTTTGATTCAACATCACTCATTTCACTTGAGGAATCCCATTTGAGACACACCCTAAGACCAGCTGTTCCATCAATGCTGGTCAATGGTTGAGCAGTGATAGAAATCATTATTTGGAGGCTCTAAATAAAGCTGACCTCCCTGGAAAAGCTGTGGGAAGACGAGGGACTGGGGAATACTGGAATTCATGGGCTGGACACTGTGGGAAGAGGACATGGTGGGAGGAATCCGGAGCCCTCCTTTCCATGGAGGGAAAACTCCTACAGAATGAGACTCCTGAGCCAGTGTCCACTGCATGAGTCTTTTGTCTTATGTGCTGGCATCACACGCAGACAAATTGACTACTTTCTTCCATGTTTGTAATTACGGTTTGTTGAGAAACGGCGTATTCCCTTGCGCCATGTCATTAGGACTAGCACTCAACAGGGTGTTGCTTTCAATTCTCCTGTAGCGAAAAAACCTCAATATCCCATCTGTCACAAGTCATTCTCCCCAGCTAAACAAAGTCTGGCTTCAGTAACGGCACCTAAATGGATTAACACTGTCGAGCCAACATTATCTGCTGCACCCAACACAAAACACACCTGCGATCAGAGCAAGATGCACAAGGAAAACACTGTTCACGTTCAAGGTTCGTGCTTTCAAGTCACAAATGTGGCTCGCAGCCTAATTGGCTTATTTAGAGTTCAAGCTATGAAATAAAAGACGGGCTTTAAAAAAGCCAAATTAAGAGGAATATCAAACTACAAGAGGGCTCAAAACTCTCCATAGAGACAGTTTATTTAAGATGATTAGCACTTCAAGCTTTGTATTTTGAAATAGCTGCTACACTGTGATGAGTGCAGGCATTCTCGTCGCCTCGTATTGGGTCGTCTTATCACTTGTAACTTCAAACAGAGATTATTATTTTTATTTTTCTGTGATTGTCACTGTTTGATTTATTAGTTTAACCCAAACATTGATCTTTTCCTAAACCTAACCAAGTGGTTTTATTACCTAAACATTGTTGACTGAAAACATTTTTTTTTAAATACCTAAAGACACAACTCACTGCTCCACCAGAGATTGTCCCTCTTCATATCATTCCACCTGACTTTCTAAGAGTCTTTCCAGCAGAAATGTCCAAATATAATCGTATTCATGGCACCAGCTGTGATGTTTTCACACAAAAAATAAAATGTACAGTACAGTCTGCCATTAACCTGCGACTTTGCCTCCATGTTTAATCATTTAGACAAATGTTTGCTCTCTTGCAGCTGTGTCTGAAATGAATGTGGAGTTGTTTTTTTTCATCCAGCTCAACTCTGTTTGGAATATTTTAACTGAAAGTGCTGATTTGTGTGTTCCCCTGCTTTCCTAGACTTTCTTTTTCCACTTTGCATTCCTCTGTTATGTCACAGATTAATGTGACTTCAGCAAAAAGTGAGGAGCTGAAATGTGCTGAAAACTTTCACCCAAACAGGATACAGAAAAATCTCTCCTGTTTTATTGACCTCTTGCCTCTGACCTCTGTGCTGTCTGCAGGTGTTCTGAGCCTGCCGGAGAGTTTGAACCTGCACCGGGACCAGCAGCGCTCAGGGAGGGGCGGAGAGTGCCAGGCTTACACCCAGGCCGAGCTCCGCACGCTGGAACAGTCGCTGCTCGCCACCCGGGTGGGCAGCATCGCAGAACTGAGTGAGTACACTTTCACAATACACAGTGTGAGGGTTTTAACCAGCCAAACTGACACAAAAGTTTCAATTTATTACTACTGAGGCATACAAAAACATGTTTTCAGGTTTCACCATTTAGCTTTAAAAAAAAAGTTTTAAAAAAATAACTATTTAACACGTGATATGATCACCTGGAAACAGGTTTAGACTGATATTTTTGTTGCTAAGCTTTCAGTAAACTGTCATTTAGCATAAGCTAAACCCTGAGTTAAAAACCTGCCTTCTTCTGTATAAGGAGCTACTAACAGAGCTTTTAGCTTAGCATGATTTTATTAATAATCTGTTCTGTTCTGTTCCCATAATGATCTATTTAAATGCTGTTTTTGAATCTTTTCTACCCTGCTGATGATTGAATTGTTAAAACGGCATAAAAACAGTCAAATTTAAAGATATTAAATATTGATCTAAAATATTAGCATCTGCTCTCTCATGCTAACATTATGCATATTATACAGCAGGAATTGTTAAATATGCCCAAGGACTTATTTCCATAACTATCTGTCAAACAGTTACATTAGTTTGAAGGAATGCACACTCCCCATCCCTGTGGGCCGTCATGGTGGTCCACTGCCTCTCCACTGTCCCCTCACCCTTCTCCCTATCCATCTCTCTACCCCCTCCCCTCACCCTCTGACACGCCGCAGCCAGGAGCTGTTCTATTACAGCTGTTCTAACACCTGTTTATGAGTCCCGCCCGGGGACCTTTAAATCCAAGGTCACCGCCTCCGAGGCTTCTAACCTCCACTTGAAAGGAAGGGCTCCACCTTTAACTCTGACAGCCCACTACCTCCACCCCTGTCCTCGTCCTCTCCACAGTCACATATTAGATCATCCCGTCCCCCGCGGGACAGCTGCATTATGTGTTGCTGTGTCTGCTTCCATGTACATTTGTCCTGGATGAATGTTTGTTTCGACCCCATAGCACATTATACACCAGCAGTTCACCATGATTCATCGATTCAAGTAAGAATTTGTAATCTTTTCTTGTAAATACTGTTACCGGTGGCTGTGTCACATGATTCAGCCTGTCATCAGCTTGTGAAAAAATCTTAAAGTCTTAAAATCTATACTTGGGAAAATATCTGCACAAGAGAAGATTTACAGCATTTATATTTATGGTGTATTTGGAGCAAATCCGATATGCATGAGAAGAGCTAAAAGCACCATGTACTGCAACTAATCAGTGGAAAATTCAAGGAAAAATACCACTTGGAAGTGCTGTGGATATCCTCTTTAAACCATTGACTGGACTCGATTTGCCCCCTGGTGGCTGGCTGCAGTATAGGTCAGAAATGCCTCCCCTTCTATGTTAGCAAATGAGACATGGGCCAAACTAAAAATTCAATGTACACGTCAAATACATTTTTCCCAAAGGTGTTTTCTGTCTTTTTGGGTAGTCCTCATCACACTGATATATGTTCAAGTGTAAATCTTTTTCTGATCAGTTGGTTTAAATTGGTTTTAATTAGTTATTTGGTGGCATAAAAATGACGTCATCAGCGCAAGATGGCAGCGCTCATATCTGGGATATTTTGGCTTCACTTTTGTACAGTGGGAAGAAGTGGAGAAGCGTTATCTATTTTTATTTATGTCCATGTTTTAAATGTGCAGTAACTGATTATTTGGCCATTTGGGGGCATACTCTCTCTTTTTAGCTCTGGTTTGGTCTCCAACGAGGGAAATATCTGGCTCTAAACAGCCAGATGCTCCACTATATTCACCAGCTAGCTGCAAACCTTTGCCTGCTGTTTGGTGTGGTAAAGGAAACATAAACTGGGATGGTAGACGCAGTGATAACAGCTCACACTTTGAAAGCATCATTAGCTTGGCGAACAGAATGCCAGACACTCGGATCAGAAGGCAGAAAAAGCAGCGCAGACTGCTGTTTGATTCCCGTTTAATGCACCTTGTGTTTGATTCCGCTCCCGCCTCAGCTGGGCTGCCTCACCTCCAGGGTCGACCGGTCGAACGTTGCCATGTGGCTCGTGACACAGTTGATGCCAGCTGCTCGCAGTCATTTAGTGAATTTTCAGTGGATTCTGTAGCATGATTTTCTCCTCATGTATGTGTTATGTGAACAGATTGATCTACAGTGTACAAATCGCTGATTAACATGTGTGAATCTGCTCATCGAGTGTTGGATGGTTGCATCAAGGGTGCTGCTTTTAGCGTGTTCTACCATCTGCCTTTGCTGGGAACTTAAAGCAACAGATTTGCTAGAACTTTTAGAACTTAGTTTATTTAAAAGCAGAAACCTGCAAGAGCAGTTTGTCTGTCATCTATCGGGCAGCTTGTGTGTAATCAGCCTCTCCAATGTATGCATGCATTTTAAGGATAACGATGTGATGCTTTAAATTTTTCTAATGCCAATAATTCCCATCAAAACACCAAAACTAGTTTGTTTTAAATCGATCCCACTGAAAATACTCTCCTGTTAAAAACCTTTAAACCCTCAAATAATTTACTCTTTTAAAAGTGAAACATATTTGTAGTGTTTTGACTTTTAGAGAAGGAAAAACAGGAGAATATACGTGTGATTGTGTGAATTTTGTTGGATTTAAAATAGTTTAACCTTTATTAATGCAGCGTACTTTTGCTGACCATGCGTGCACAGCGACACCCTGTTAACGGTCACATGGAATAACAGAAATAAAATAACAGGAATGCAAAAAGTTTTGTTTTATTTTAGGTGATTTTGCAGATTATTCCTTAATAAATTCCACGGGTGAATACATCTCACATAAATGCAATGTTGTTGTTTTATGTACAAATTTGTTGACGCCCTAAGAACACAAAAAAAATGTTCATGTTTTCAAAATAAATTTCAATGACTCCCAACAAAGAGTAGAACACAAAAAGCACCAGGGGACACTGAATTATCTTTTTTTTTTTTAATAAATAAATAACAGCATTATCAAAGAAAATGTGTGCAGGAGCTCAAAATAAAAGAACACAATCTGAACTTTTTCCGGCACTAAAAGAACAAGAAAACCTTCAGTGATCTGCTAATGAATGTGGTGATTTCACTCTTTCCAGAAGACTGAACGAAAGTGAGCGTTAGGCTGCAATTACCCTGAGATTTCACATGGACATCTGCCATATCAGTGACACCAGCTTCCCTTCTCTGTCCACAGATCAATTTCAGCATCATGAAATGTAACGTTTCTTTTTCTTTTATACTTCTTCGTATAGAAAAAATAAAACTGGAAGACAGCCCGAAGAATGAAAGCAAGTGAATGCTGTCATCTGTGTATAACAATCTAGCAATAAATATATACAGATGCTATTTAAATATAAACTCTACTTACAATCGACAATTTACTTAAAACAATTTAGTTTACGCTGATAGAAAGTATTCTAGATAAAAGTGGTATTTGCTTGTTCAATTCTAACATTTTTTCAGGTGAATATTTACTGTAAATGAAAATATAGATATATATTTTTTAAACTAGAAAAGAGGACTTTTTGGGGGGGCTTTAAAGGTACTTTTAGTACAACCTGTAGCATTACTTCCAGTAGGATGGAAGTATCCTGAGAGGCGAAACCTGGGGCAAAGAAAGTCCAGAGGCACTTAGTGCTGCTTGTGAAACTTCACTCTCTTTTCACACTGTTTTAAGACCTGATTTTAATAAGTAATTTCCTGCTACCACTCCTTCACATTAAAAGTATTCAAAGTCAATCTGACTCAAATTTTAGAGAATCTTGGCAGAAAGATGCAGCGTGATGCACTGAAAGGTCCATTTAAGTAACTCTGGAAATCAAGTCACTGCCAAACAGATTTCCTCTGTGTATGTGAACATAGCACATGTGGCGTTCAATGTACAATGCAGAGAAGGAGACGATGATAGTAGGCTGCCAGTCATCTCAGCGCCAGCCGGGTTGATATACAGTAATTACACTAATGAGAGATAATATCATAATGATAGGTTAATAAAGAAAATACTACACGCTCCACCTCTAATATCACAGCAGAGCCCTGGAATAAATGGCAGGAAGCAGGTGACGTGTCCCCACATAAAGCATTAAAAACCTGCTCATATTTAAAGTGTTTAGATTGGAATCAATTTTGAGTGATTAGCTCAACATCGGAGAAATAAACAAGACCACTTGAAAGTAAAGTGGCCACACAGAGACGGCTGTGAGGGCAATTTCACACCCGACTTGTCTGGTAATTAATGGATAATAAAAGAGACAGTTAAAGAGCAACATTCATCACTGTATCCATAATTTCATCCTCTGGAGGTGGAAAAATACGTTTTCTGAGGTCACCTTTATCACGCTGCTCGTGTTTCACGTCTTTGTCCGAGCGAGGCGAGACGATCGCCGGTGGCAGGTTTGTGTGTTTTCCTCATTTCTCATGACGTTCAGCCATGAAGGATTCTTTCTCTGGTTTCCTTCATGTGTGGCGTTCAGGATCTACAGCCGCTGAGCTGACATATTGTGACCAGGTGTAACAGAGAGAGGCAGTTCGTCAGTCAGCACGGCGGCTGGCCTGTGGGTGAGAGAGCAGCCACTGGGCAAATAAACGCTGTAATGTAATACAGTGCAGGCCTCTAACAATGGGGCCCTCCATTCCTGAAGCTGGGTGTGCCTCAAAAAACAGAGGATGGAAAATATTCAAAGTATTTGTTAAAGTTATAATCCTTAAGAGTTTTATGAAATCAATCCCAAGATTTGATGCTTTTTATGGTTTGTAATCAAATGTTACAAGGGCTGGGTATGGTTTAAAAAATGATGATACCAGTACCAATAACAGTACCCTGAAAGTGATACTGATGCCAATAAAGTACTTCATTCGATACCATTCATGTGAATGGAAGCATTTAGTTGCGTAAAATGCCACCGAACTGCCAACTCCATCAAATGCATCGCGTTCGACTTCATCGCGCCACAGACTTGTAGCCAACCTGTTCTCATCCCAGGTCGTCAGATACCGATGATTTGTCATGCGTCCCTCGCGTCTTATCCAGATGCACAAGGTACCCTTTGGCGTCTCTGGGCGACGCGCAAAGGCTCACGCCCCCACACATCTTTTCCTGAAGCACAAGGTCTACGTTACTTTGGTGAAAAGCCATGTGGTTAGGTTGAGGAAAAGATCGGTGATGTTTAGTTAAAGCCAACCAAGTTTTCCTGGGAACTGGCTCATTGGCAGTAATAGTATTTGCAAATTAGACAGCGATTGGCTTTCGTATTTGTGAAGTACCAAATCTAGCTCGCCCGGTTTGAATCTCGTATCTCTGGAATGTGAAAACACTTTTCTAGTGACAAACTTTGGACAGATACAAGTCAGTATAGTGCAGGTCCGACTTTTTTTTTTTTCAAAAAAACATAGAATGTCTTTTTTTTAAAAAGACCAGAACTTTATTTTATATTTTGTTGAGTTGTTTACTCACATTATCCCAAACATTTACTGTTGCTGGATCATAAGGGAGAGAGTCAGAGTGAGGGAGGAATGTGACTAACCATAACATTATTACGTGAACGTTTCTGCCTGAGTCATGCCAGGTAGATTTAATCTGCAATGGTGGTTGTTTAACAATGACGACAACAACGTGCATGTTCCCACGCTTCGTACGTCTTTTGTTCTGTTATCAGTGAGAGACCCCTCGTGGCAGAAGCTGCACACTGTGGGTTTAAACGTTTGAGGGAACGATCGAAGAAGCAGCTACATGGAACTCAAGCAAGCTAACGAGCATTGCTGTGCCCAGCTGCTGTATTCAGAATGAAGTCTGATTGTGGTTGCAACCCACCGACTTCTTCATTAGAACAATGTGAGCTTGTCTGGATGATTAAACTGCATCAAATCAACCAAAATCTAAAGGATTACAACTTTAAGCCACATGGACCAAATCGTCAATTTGTCTACTTCTACTTTGAGAACTAAATACATAATCTTGAGTTTTCTGATGATGTGTTCACGTCTATCACCGTCTGTGTGCTTTAAACCTTCAGCCATCACTCGCTCGCTGTATTTTCCCGGGCTGACAATAACCAGCTTGAAACGACTCATCGTGTATTCTGCTGGGCATAGGCAGAGAGGAAGAGCTCTTCTTCTTCTTCTTCTTCTTCTTCTTCTTCTTCTTCTTCTTCTTCTTCTTCTTCAGGGCTGAGTGGGTTTCACAAATTGAGGCATCCCTCTCTGGATGCAAAGCTGCAGGGGTTGTGCACTGGTTTGAAAAGGTGCAGAAAACTGCACATCGACGGGATGTTATCTCTCTTTTTCCAGGCATTGCTTTTTGTGTCTAACTGTGATTTCTGTCCATCAACAAGCATTATTCTTGTGATAAATAATTATTAAAAAGCTTTCACATTCTTTTTTTTTTAACAACCTACATTTCAACAAGATTTCATTAATGCCACCCATTTTTTTTTTTAAAGCCATGACTCACTCTACCTTCCCATTGTCTTTGCTCCATTATCCCACACTCACTGCGTGAATATGAGATAATGGGTTAGCTTCGCACTCGCGCGGGCCGAGGAGATTCACAGGAAGGTGTTACATTTCATCTTGAGACCATCCGTGCTATTCTCGTTTTTCATTGTATTAGAGTTAAAATGCTTCTCCTGCTTGGCCATGCATCATCTCTCCTGATCTCCTACAGTCTGACCCACTTCTGCACGGGTGATAGAAAAGGAGAAAAATCAGACTTCTTTTCTCTTTAGATGATAACAGCTCATTAAAAAAATGGCATCCAGTCAGTTAACAGGGTGATGCAGTTTTAATTATAAGCTAACATTTCATGTCCTTTTCAGTGTCTGGGAAAGGTTCCCGCTGGCATTTTCGTCGTCTTCGCTTCACTTTCCCTGCAGTCCCATTCATGTCCTCGTCTGTCCATGTTAGAGACCCCGTGGTCGAACTTGGCTTTAAAGATGAGTCCAGGTTCATTCAGTCACTGGAACATTTCCCTTATCTGTCTCCCAGCACCTTTAGAAGGACAGCGGGGGCACAAACAACCCTCCTCACAGTCCTTCAGACACACACACACCTCTTCATCTCGCACAAAAGACACATGCTGGAAAATCTTGCAGTCCGTGTGCTGCATTAATTACATGAGGCTGGATGCACTATTGTGTAATGGTTTAATGTCCCTCGACAGTCGCCACAGGAGCCCACTCGCTCAGCGCTGCAAAGATTAGAATATCGATTGAAGAGCTGCTTGATGAATAATGCGAGTATTTTTCAAAAAAGGAGGATGTAAAACCTCATTTTGTGAGCTAAATCGCTCAGACAATGAGGGTCTGTCTCAGTCTAAAGTCTTGTGTCTGTGACATGTAACGGTTTAAGCCAGATAAGAATGGTTTTGGTCGTTTCAAGGTCAACGTAGGTCGAGCTAAATGTGGATAAAAGTTATTAGACTTCTAGGATACGCAGGACTGTAGCTTCAAAAGCATCCCGATTACTACATTTAAACTACTTATCACAATTTACTACTTTAAAGTAAAAGTATTCAAAGACAGAAGGCAGATAGACTTCGGCTATTTGCAGGTCAAATGATGTCTAGTTATTAAAATCTAATGCTGTACAGCCAAACTTTGTTCAAACCCTACAGAACTTGTTTGTTTGAGATTACAGACTTTCCAAAGATAGTAAATATGTGTTTATACACTGTATACATACAGGGAAACTTTTTAGATTTGAAGCTTATATATAAGGGATGCACGATATTGGATTTCAGAGGAATACTTGATTCTTGGACTTGTTATTCACAAGATCCTCAAAAGCATTACTTTATGTTCTTTAGTCCTCCAAAATCCATTGACATCATTTCCAAAGGCTTATGTACAATTACAAAGCACAAATGAAGAGCGAGGACGGACGGTGGGTAAAACTCTCTGCGGCTTACTTTCCAACTCAAAAGGCATCACAAGGCGACTTGGCTGGCAGCAGCAAATGGGAAAAACGAAGGAGAGCCAGGAAGGACTCATCAAACTGTTTTACAAACTCAAAACGACTAGAAAATATAACCACACTGTCAATGAAGTGATTATTTAAAGGAAAAATGTACAGCAAGCCAATCATTATTGTGAAAAAACCCTTAATATTGTTTTTTATATGATTTTATTGATTTAAAAAATGTGTTTATTCCTTCCCTGAAGTCAGTTAGAGTCTACGGTTGGAACCGCGTCCATAGGAGTTGCATTCATAGCTATGTAAACTCTAAAGCCCTCTTAAGATTAGCAAAGCGTCATGATTCACATTAAAACTGAACATTTCCATTGATGGTGCAGTGAGACAAGGTGAATGGGACTTCTTTGGAAATATTGATGTCGGAGTTTCTGTCCTTATTCATCTCCACAAACTCTGTCATGGCAACAACCGTTAGCTTTCCATTAGGAAACACCATGAAAGATTTTTCTTCTGTTAACTTTAATTCAAACTTCTGATTCAGGGGAAATGTCCCCGGCTAAGAAAGGAAAAGTACACAGTGCAGAAGAAACAAGTAAGCAAGAATTAATATTAGACAATATTAAAGAGTAACTAAACCTCCAAACTTTTTTTCCAGCTGTATATTCAGGTACAAAACTTGACATTTTAGTGCAAAGTATTTGAATTCTACATACATATTCGACTGCCTTCTACTGGTTGAAACCCTGCTATTGCAATTGAATTTTGCTATTGGCTGCTGTGGAGGCAGGTGACGTATGGTGCCACCTTTCGTCACCAGCCAACCGTTCGGGGGTTTAGTTTCACTTTCATTTTAATTAATATTAGAGTAATTCTGCAGTCTTTCTGTGGATTGATATGACAGACGACAAATCGCAGGTAAACATAGGTGTAAGTGATAAAAATGTATTAAGGGTCTGTTCCATTTAGTGTGGCAGAGCCTTTCCAGTGAGCCAACATGCACAAGAGCAGCACATTGGCGCCATTGACTAATCACAACAGGGGATTCCACAAAGCCGTGTAATAAGGCCATTTTGAAGCTGGGACATGCTTCTCCTTGAGGTTCGTTCCCGCAGGACACAAACACTGACGGAGTACTCTTGAATTTAATAACCGCCAACTTGCTGTTATCGGAGATTAAGCGGGGATTACTTTGTTTTCTGTTCATGTATACGATCATCGGCCTCCGTTTTTGTCTCTTGTCCGTGTGGACACTTGATCATACCGTTGCTAAGTTGTCGCACAGCCCAAGTGGTGGATTTTAATTAGGGTCTATTGACTGTTTTGCATTTCCAATGAGGCAGACTGCGCCGGCATGTGTAAGCGTTCAAGTGTGCGACACCTCTTCAGAGAGGTACAACACCCGCTGACAGATGTTCCTCATTAATAATTATTCCCCATCAGCCTGACAGGTGAGAGCTGAGGACACTCGAGCCTGCCTCTCTCAGCTTTGTGAATATACCAGCGACTTTCGTGGCTGACGGACAAGTTGAAGTTATCCGTGTTTACAATGAAGACAGACATTATGCCATAGACTCTGCCTTTCCAGCGGAGATAATGCAGACTCACTAATTGAGTGTTTTGGACGGAGCCCAGAAGGCTAATGGAAGTTTTGGGGTAATAAGGCGGTGAATTGAACAGGCTGCTCTCAGTTCTCACCTCACTGTTTCCCAGTGAAAAAAGAAGAGACAGGGCAGCTGTTTGGACACAAATAGAGACATTTGTTTGCAGCGGTGCTTTAATGAAAGAGGACTTCACAAAATGGCCCAATAGCTGTTGGTATTTTGACTGAACTTCTATCTTATTAATTTAATGCAGGAAGGCACTTCCATCGTCTGTGATTTATTAAGTTCTTACACACTGGCACTATTACAAGGTTATTGTAAGACTTATATGAGGTATAAAGATTGTTTGAGGTTTTTGGATTACTGGGCAGCTTGAATGAAAGCTTATACAGTGTTTACAGTAGGAGAAAGTTTGGGTATGATTTTATTTTCGAGTGAATATCTGGACACCATTTCCTCACATGTAGAGGCTTCACTTGACTGACTGTGGTGCCATTATTCCTCACATTTAGAAAATGACAGACATTGTGATCAAGGACAAGAGTGGGTGAAGGAAATTGGCTTTAGTTTGGTAGATTTTCAAAGGGTTTGAATAATAAATGTCCCTGAACAATACTCTTTGTGAGCATGACATTTCTAAATACAGTATGACTTTCTTCATGAGCAAAGTACCTTCTCTTTTCTCTCGCTTGGAAATATTTTACATTTACTGTTAATTATTTTACTAATACAATACTTATAAATATTACTCTAGTGCCTTTTTCTGGTCATCATTAAAATTTGTCCAAATTTGGTTTATTATTGGTTTAATTGATACCTGCAAAACCAGTGACATTCCTGTAAATCAATGCCTTCACCTTAGGGATGCTAATTACTAAACGTTAGCATACTATGATGGTAAACATGATTAAACCATACCTGCAAAAAATCGGCTTGTTAGCATTGTCATTGTGAACATGTTAGCATGGTGACCTATGAGCATTATGCCATGCTAGCATTAGCATTTAGCTCGAAGCAGCACTGTGCCTAACAGCCTCGCAGAGGTGCTAGCATGGCTGTAGACTCTTAGTCTTGTTATATTCGATTATACAGTTGTATTTTGTTATCAGTGCTTATGTAAAAGCCTTGCTTGCACTTTTATTAGCGCTTCAAACTTTGAATCACTAGTATAAATCATTGACACAAATAAAGATCGACAATGCGTCTCCACTTCCTCCCATTGTACAAAAATGAAGCAAAAATATCCCAGATACGATCGCTGCCATCTTGCGCTGATGACGTCATTTGGAGCCAGAGTCTGCGCAGTAGCGACCGGGCAGCGGAGCCGCGGTCTCGCGTTCCCGCCCATACACCCACCTGCCCAATCGCGAGCAGGGTTCAGCTGCCAATCATGACGTTTCACGCCGTTTTTATAGCATCAACTAACTAATCAGAACCCCCCAAAAAATGACTTGTTTTGATATCAGAATTTGATCCACTGGGTCTGATTACATTTGTAAAAATCTAGAAGAGCTCGACCAGCGGAAGTCACTAGTGCGTCAAACCCGACAAGCTTTAAAAGTGATCAATAAAATCTTATAATCAATTCTAAATCGAACAGAAGGAATCCAGGATTGGAGTAAAGTGATGTCGTCTGTTAAAACCAGAAAAAGCAGTTAAGTGTCCCTTCACGTAGCTCAACAGTTCTACGCTCCCCCTGCTGGAGCCGTCCGGTACTACTTTACTGCTGCTGGTGTTAGAATGACATCTTGAACATAAAACACAGGAAAATACAAAAGTATTGTAGTCTGCTGCAACTGACAGTAAACATTATAAATTATGATATAAGATGAAAATGTTCATACTTAATGAAAATACCGAATGAGACCATGTAACTCTACTTCTTGCTCTAACTTGCTGATAATGCACATTATTCCATCCATCACATTTTGCCTACACACTTTTCTCTACATTATATGAGGAGTTGCTGCCATGCAGTGCACACAAGTACCCAGATTTTTAAATGTACTTCAGATTCAAGGTCGGTTCTTCCAGTTAATAGCAGGAGTAGAAATATCCAGCTGTAATTGTGAAGAAAAAAAAACTGGGGGAACAAAAAAGTCCTCAGCTGAAATATGAATGGTACAGGACTATTTAAACACATTTGATGCAGTGGATAATCAAGACCACACATATGAAAGTTATTTATTTTACGCTGCAGCAGTCTGCAGTAGAGCCTCCGCAGATCTTCACAGAAGAGCCATTAAAGTCCCTAAAAGAGCCATTAAAAGGAATAAAGTGGCATCCATTTAGAGGTCTCCTCCTGTGAGTTGCAAGAAGGATGATGACAATAGAACGACAGAGATAGTTTGTGTAATCTCCTGCTCCATTTCCACAAACTGAAAATATCTGGAATAACTTAGGCGAAATGATGAGACAAATAAAGCCACGGTTCAGAAACATCTTTAGGCCGAGAGAAGTCATTATCAAGAAGGGTCTGTATATTTTCTACATTTTCATAATAGCTGTTAATGAACAAACTTATTCTAGGGATTCCCTGGGACGTTGCAAATGAGCCATCACAGCTTGGTTTTGGGTTGGTGTGCTGGGCTTTTCTGGTGTTGTTTCATTATTTTTGCTCACAGTCATCAGTCCAGGAGTGGACAGCTGTCGTAATGGAGAGAAAGGAGGACTTATGATGGTTTCTGCAGCACCAATACTGTTAGGTACAATACAGAAACAATGCAAGGCTTTCCTAAACAGGGATTTCATAATATTTTGCAGCATCTTACATCATGGGCCCTCATTCATATTAAGTAAAATGTCCTCCTGGGACGGCAGGGGGTAAAATAACAACCCTGGACGTTTGACCTTCCATTTAAAAAAAAAAAACACATGAAGAAGAAAATAAAGATCTCGCCTAGATCCAAAATTATAATGTATTATTGTTATTTTTTTCAGACATGGGGTGATGAGTTGTAATTCAAAACTAAATATTTCAACACATGATTCTGTATCCCACTGTCGAGGGATCCTGGGGTGAAACAGATGCTGCTGCTGCTGCTGCTGCTGCTGCTGCCTTCGACTGTTCCCTTTTATGCGCCTCCCTCCAGAGATACAGTATTTTGTGGTCTAGTGCCTGGTTAGAAACATTACTTAAGTTTTATTTAGTTTAGAAATAAAGTTACAGTATCTGACACATAAACTTTAAACTTTAAAGCTGCACTGATTGATTTTTGGCCACTAGGGAGCAAATGAGCTACAAAGCAAGCTGACAAGACACACAACCTGAGTGAGGAGTGGTGACAAGCTTCATAGTGACGTTGACTGGTAATATCATCCATGTTGGTGCTGCAGCACGCCTGCCAGTCAAAACTTTGTTTAGCACAGCCTTTAGAGTATGCCACGCCTACATTTGGGAATACATAGGAATGCGAGAATGTGACAAATAAAGTCTTGATTGTAGTTATCACCTTGTTAAGTTTTTATGGCAAACACGTTAGCAAACAGTTGCCTTACTCATCCAGCAGACAAGAAGCAAGATTAACATTAATTTGGGGGTCACTTTAACTGTGTTTTGATCTGCACCAACACAACAACAGAAAGCTGCTTGTTGTTCCACTTCACCAGCTAGTTGCTTACTTTGTCGTTCTGCCATGAGTTGCTGGGCAGGTCGAGTACAGATTTAGCGTAAACAGTCGCCAGCGGCTGCAGGAAACATGGTTGAGGGGAGCTGTGAGATCGAATCAAATAAATGTGCCTTTAAAACAAAACAACTAGCTGAAATAGGCTAAAAAGCTCTGTAGAGCTGCAGAGTTTCATGCTAACTGTCGATGGAGTTGTCACTGTGAGTGACCCCTTTCACATTAGTCACCAGAATTAGACTTAATAGAAAAATGATGGATTAATGGAGCTTTAACATTATGAGTCGTGTCTTGACGTCAAATTGTGACGGGATTTAAAGTTAAGGGGTGATATTTTCTTTGCTCCATGACTGCCATGTCTTTCTGTTATTTTTATACTGAATGCTTCGGTCCTTCCTGTGAGCATACCCTGTGACTATTGCATGATATTTCCAGCAGTGATTCAAGGCAGTACAATGGCTGGAACATCACTTGTGCTGTCTGGTGCTTCTGAATGAATGAATCACCGTGCAGCATTTGAAGCAACGCACTTTATATGTCCTCTCTTAGGTTTTTCTCTGCCCTACCTTTCACAGATGGTGTCGTGCTGCTTTTCCAAGGGTGCCGGGATTTATTCAGCACACAAACAGTGTGTTCCGTTACTACGAGTTCAGTGTATAAAAAAAGAGAACAGAAGATGTATCAGTGGTCCCCTTGTCACCAACGCTCCCTCTCTTCCCACTATGGAGCCTGTTCGCCAGTAGAAGGGACTAGATAAAACACACTTATAATATTATACCATCACCTTTTTTTTTAAAAATTCCTGTTTGGCTCATCGGTCGACTACCCGGCGGGTAAACTTCTCCAGATGGTCACTCAGCCTTTGACTACACCCTCGCCAGGTTACTATAAAAGTGTGACTTTGGATGATAAAACCACCAAGCTGAGAGTCGTAAAAGCAGCTACTGTAAGGTATCTATCAATGGATCCCCTCTCTATTCAAACACAGACGGTTATCGCTGGCCTTCCTTCCATATTAAATGTGTCCACTGGTGATTAATTTCCACTTGAGCGGGACTGGTAAAAGTATCTGCTAGTTCTGTGTTGATGATGACATGTCCTGTAATTGACTGTGATTAATAGTTGCCATGGAATGGCTAATGTGCCCCAAAGGGTGAGCTCTGTCTCGGTCGTATTACCAAGTGATGATTAAATGTCCTCAGCTGGGCCCCGGGGAGCTATAGGCCATGACAGTGTGTCAGAGGACAATGGAGGAATCTTCCATCTCTGTCCTCCATGCAGGAACACAACAGTTGTCTCGCCGTGATAATCATGGGTCACATTTGAGAAGAAGTTGGCTCGACTCACTTTGTCTGCTTGAATTACAGGCTTGTTCGCTGACTATTGTTTTAGTTCAGGGCAATGTGCTCTAAAAAACACTTAAATCACGTCTGGTCAAGTTCAATTAGTTTTAATACGTGCCAGAATCTTAATTATTCTCAAAGTATGCCTGGTTTAACACCCTGAAGGCTGGAAGTTGGTTGTCTGGCATGTAAATTATCTTTTTACACGCAAAGGTGTCTCATGCAAACGTTCAACGTTAATGGGCAGTGCAACTAAAATCGTACACTGACAAGAAAACATGTGCTGTAGACTGAAGGAGGAGTGAGTCATTTACTAATGTTGCAGTACTTCTGGATGTTTATGTCTCGGGAAGAATTAAAACTTTGTATTATTAATGTAAATGATTTCCTCATGTGAGTTCACATTGAGGTGGAATATTACAATCAGGCAGAAACACAATAGAATGGGTCCATTTGTGACGAGAAAATAAAACCTTGAAATCACTGAAATACTTTAATGTGGTCTCCCTGATGTTTGGTGATATCAGCATTATTGTGAGTTTTATATAGCAAAAATATAATCACACATTTAATTTTCATAAAGTACACCATTGGATAATTAGTTTTAAAATCATTTGGGGTTTTGTGTTTATACATTGCACTAAAAACTTACCAAAGATCCAAGAACATTAAATCAAAACAGTGTGCCTCCATGTTATGAGGACATTGTGCTTTATTGTACTTGTTGCTGGGGAGTACTTCTAGAACTAAAAGTACATGCTGTGAAGTATGTTATAAAAGAATAGAATAGAAAATAACCAGTACAACTTTAATAGAGGTGTTGATGAAGAAAGTGCATTAATTAGCATAAACTTTTGTGCAGGCGTTCATGGTCCCCAGAGGATGTATCCTACTTACTTTGGTCCCGTGATTTTCACCCTGAGGTTGTGGTTTTGTGTGAAAACCCACAACTTCCCCAAGAGAAGTTGTAATAACTTTGGTGATCCTCTGAGTTTTCTTCTAGCGCCATTGTCAGGTCAAAATTTAAATGTGTCTGAATAATGATAATAATGATATTAGCATTAGCGGTACTTTGTTTTTAGTGCAAATCTTAGCATGCTAACACGCTAAACTAAGAGGGTGAACACTGTCCCTATATGAGCAGTGTGAGCTTTTAGCTCATAGCACGGCTATGTCAAAGTACAGCCTCGCAGAACCGTTAGCATGTGGACTGAAGTCAGAGGTGAAAAGAATTCCTTTTTTTATCTTTAATTTAATTTCTTGTTATATGAAAATTATTAGCTCAATGAACACATTCAACCCTGAACTTACATTGGCTCTAATGTAGTGGAGAAAGTCAAGGTAATTACAGGTTTTGTAGCTGCTGTGTGACTGAATTTAAAGTCTCATTAGAGAGTTTTTGCTCTCTGAAGTTTCACCATTTTCTAAACTGGGAATAGGGAACAAAGTTTTGCTCTGTAATGAAGGAAGGAAGGACTTCAGGCTGGGAGAAAGGAAGACACTAAGCTGTCCCCTGTGATTAATTCAAATGAGATGAGGCATGAACCCCATAGGAGTGTTGCTTAGATAATTACAGCAAAGGAGACGGGAGCAAATGTTGTCCTGCTGACAAAACCAAAGTCACATGAGCAATTAATGACGGCCTGAGCTCAGAGGGACAGCGACGATTTAACCATTTGCATGGTGTTTGTTGTGGTAGAAAACTAGATGTCGTATATTAATTATGGACATGATGCGGTTATAGAGTTCTGCAAAACCAGAGGGAGCGTTGTCAGGTTTATGTTTATGTTGTTTCAAACTGAGCAGGGAGTTTTGTTATGTAATGGCATATTCCAGTCGTCTTTGCTTTATCTTCTTGATCATTGTTAATGTCTCATTTCTCCTCTTTATATTCAGGCCAGTAGCACAGTGCGGAAGTACCTGGAGCAGAAAATGCTGAATGAATACACATTGTATAGCAGATATTATATTTACCTGTAAATTCTCCAGAGCTGCATGAATTATCGATGCATTTAATGATTAATGTATTGATTTTTTTGGCACAAAATACTGAAAATGACATCTTCAGTTGTATCTTTTGTCTGGTCAGCAGTTCAAAGCCCAATATTCAGTGCAAAATTA
This sequence comes from Hollardia meadi, assembly GCA_037974645.1. NCBI lineage: Eukaryota > Metazoa > Chordata > Actinopteri > Tetraodontiformes > Triacanthodidae > Hollardia > Hollardia meadi. Next base: position 19,006 of record JBBPCS010022343.1, read on the forward strand.
TATTGAAGAGAGAAAAATCGATAAATCAGTAAATTCTCACATTCAGACATTGGAGAGGCAATGCTTTTGTTTGCTAAATGACTTAATCAATTTACAAAACTATAGTTGATTAATTATCTAAACGTTTAGCACTAGTGTGCCTGCATTTATGAAAAGTAACGCACCACTTTTAATCACAAAATCAGTAAAAATCAGTCCAAATATGTTGTTTTTAACTACCCTGCAGGAAAACACATCAACATCACTTCATAATCATTTGGTTCTTTTCACTTCCTTCCTGAAATATTACAAGTGCGGCGCCTGGCTCTAAAAACTGTAGCCACCTCAATCTCGTGAGATTATCGTGTGCATGACGTCAGAGCAAGTTGGACACAAATTTAACCAGCATGCATTGTGCGGCGGTCGGCGGTGATTGATCAGGCCTGGCTCATCTCGAACGAACCTAATGACAAACGTAGCACTGGCTGTAGGTCACGTCCTCCTGAGTCTTTGAGTTAATGTGATTTCTTTAATCGGCACCGAGCTGCCCAAGTGACCGTACCTAATCATGTTTGTCTAACGTACCTGGACATTGGAGCCTTATCCTGCCACGCATCTTCAATCATGGGAATAGGGCCTTGTTTTTAATTACTTCTTGATGTATTTAAATATTTCTACTGTCTATGAGTCTCCCTGGAGCCAGAGTGCAAACTGTGTAGTTCTTGTGAACTCAGTGTCAGAGGCCTTTAGTCTGACAGATGGACAACCTTTGGCGCAGACTCACCGTGTCATTCTGTGGAATGAGGAATGAGGTTATAAGACAGGCCAACTTACCTCAGACGGGGTATTTTTGGAACAAACAATCAAACAAGATCAGAGAGAATGTGTGTGTGTGTTGTGTTGTGCTACTTTCCTGTTGACAGCTGAGAGCTTCAGACGTTTCACAGACAATGTTTTTTTTTCCACATATTACTTATGTAGCCAGTATGAGAATTCACAGGATTCAGGCTTATCCCAGTGTTCTCCCGAAACCTCCAGCGTTCCAATAAACCAGGTAAATAATTAGATCAATGGGGACATTAATTTTTCTGAGAGATCGACCCCGCAGGCTCACACAGCAGTATTTTCCCTCTCAGAGAAAAATCATTATTCTTAAATGCATCTCTAATGACCTCATCGATAATCTGCTGTGAGGTTGTCAAAATCCTAAATCAGAGAATTATGACTCTCTAAATGCCAGCGCTGAATATCTGCCTGTGTAGCACACAGTGACTGAATTTCAGACTTTGAAACTTAGACCTCCTCTGGTGTTAAAAACAATTAAGATTGTAAAAATTGCTGTGTTTTGAAACAGCTTGAAATATAGCTTCATAGTAAAAAGGATTTGTCATGGACGACACCAGACATGTTGCTTGGACTAACAGTTTACTTCATCTCTGTAGTTGGTGTAGGATTAACAGAAAACTGTTCAGTTATGTGGTTTTTTATGGGACTCCTCAGGATCTTGGAATAAATATTACATGATTTTCTCATACATAAATGAAGCCTGATGGGGCAAGAAACATGAGCTATGAGATGATAAATTTGGAAGAGACTAGCTGATACTAGCTGTATTTCCCGAAAAAATTTGGGAAGATTTCCAGGAAAATTTGTCATTTTGTGCACAGTCTTTGTACCAAACACCAATAAAGCTACCAACAGTCTACTATGAACAACAGAATCATATTTCCACTGTAACTACTTCCCGTGTACCCCAAACATATGTACATATCTACCAAAATAAGAGCATCATTAACTAACACCACAAAACTGTTGTTTTGTTCCCAACTTGTCTGGTCTTCTGCCTGCCCATGTTTGGTCACTCGTGATAGAAAGCTACCAACATAAGACTTGTGTTCTAAAAAATCTGAATTATCCTTTAACAGAACTACAAAATGATTGTATTTGTCTGTCATATAGCAGCCTACAACCACAATTCCAATGGCAGGAAGTTCACAATGTTTAAAAAAGGGGTTTCCAGATTTATTTGTTTGATTCACACATGCACACTGACACGCTGTAGTTCCCCTTAATGGCTCCCTTGATGGTCACCTCAGAAAACAGGGTGGAAAAAAAGAGAACAACAAGAGCTAAAAGATCAAATTAGTAAAGAACATGAGGTCCTAAAAGATGAGAGAGGTAGGATGTGCGTAAGGTTGAATTTCAAAGCAGCAATTCAGCAAGGATTATGTGGGCATATGTGCATGACTAAATGTGCCGTGAATCAGAGGGTCTATGAATGAGAAACTACGTCTCTTCTTCTTCACAAAGGTACTGCGAGTCCTCACTTGTCAAAAAGGCGTTATAATGACTTCCCTCTGTAGTACATGTTACATGTCATTAATGAATTCCCTCCCTGTATCTTTATCACATTATGTTGGTGTTGCTGTTCTCATGTATAAAAATATCCTCCAGGTGATTTGGTATCCCGGGCCATGCACCACCTCCAGCCGCTGCACATCAAGAACTCCAGCAATGGGACTCCAGTCCACCAGAAGACCAACACCACAGTGCACTGGGAGCCCGAGGCACTCTATACCCTGTGTTACTTCATGCACTGCCCACAGATGGAATGGGAGAACCCCAACGTTGAGCCTTCCAAAGTCACCTTACAGACAGAGAGGTGAGTCCAACACTAACACTGGAAATGATGCTGCTTTAGTTTAGTCTGAATCCAGGAGCAGTTGACCTAGGTTTTGTACAGTAGGTGTCATTCGAACTGCTACTCCAAGAAAATTCACGCCATTCTTGAGCTTTTAGCAAACAGGAGAGATAATAGACAATACACTGCGTCCTTGCAGAGAAGCAGAAAAGCACTAGGTTTTACATCTTTGTGGCCCTTACGGATAATTTAATTCCCTTCGGTCATGCTTAAATCCTGCATGTGTCTCCATATACTGTAACTGCTCTCTGCTTTTCCAGTGTATGTAAAAATTGGCAAACAGCTGATCTATGAGGAAGGGACTCGCTAAAAAAGTACGGTGATGAAGATTCTCAGTCATCCAGGTCATGGTATATCTAAGTGCTGAAAGAAGGCAACTGGACTTGAAGACGTTTCACCTCTCATCCAAGAGGCTTCATCAGTTCTAACTGACTGGTGGGGAGTACAGGCTTTTAACCCTGTGGGGGTGTGGCCAACATCAGAGTCGTTAAAGTCACATGTTGGTCGTAGACCCACTTGGCCATGATGTGGGTCGTTAGGGGTCAGCCGAGTCAGGTCTGGATGGGTGTTAAGTTGTCTGAGGAGGGAACTCAGGACAGCATTGTAAGTGGGGGATAGTTGGTGTCGTAGACCACCTCCTCTGTTTAACAATAGTCGTTCCAGTTTGACATAGATGCCTTCTTTTACTCCTCTTTCAAACCATCCGTCTTCTCTGGCCAAGATGTGTACATTGCTATCCTCAAGTCGTCTGATACTGACGTGGGCAGCTTTACATTGCTGGTACATTGAACTCTTGTGCGCCTGATGCCAAAGGGTACTTTGTGTGTCTGGATGGGACGTGAAGGGCTGTGACACGTCAATATCTGATGAGATGGGCTAATACTGCCTCTGTCTGTTAGTGGCACACCAGAGCTAAAATAATTTCATCAGTTGTAAAGGTTAGTACAGGCATTCCTTCTTTCTTGCTCAAGTTTTTCGCCCCTCAAGCAATCCTGTAAGATGCTGCGTGGGCTGGTCAGCGCTGACACTTCCCGTCGCATTGAGCAGATTGATGGAAACCAGGGGGGACTTTTCTCAGATGGACGGATGGACAGATATTCCAACATCTTTCCTCCACTCTGAGGAGCTAAAACTCCACCCCGACGTCCCTGGGGAGTGTCAGGCGGAGTGGCATGTCAGCAGGCTCTCAGGTCCCCTGAGAGAAAATTCTCTACTTAGCATTCTGCTGAAAGGTTGAAGACAAGTAGGAAAGGCCGGGATAACACATAAAAAGGGAAGCAGAATATGATTAAATGAGATAAAATGGTCTTTTAGGGTTGTTTTGTGAAGCTTTTGTTAAGGCTTCTGTGAGGCAAAAATGGAAGTACATCTATCTGACGTTAAATGAGCCTTAGAAGTAGAAAATTGTTTTATCGCACCAAATCTTAAGGTTTGTAAGAAAGTTGAAGAATCTAGAGGGATTTAAAATAGTAACAGAGCTGCAGTAGATTATGGTTCATGATATATTCAGTGTTTTGGTCCACACGTTTACTCCTAGGGAATAATTTTTACACTGGCAGCTCTGGGTATTGGTTGTCGCTACAGGCCTGCTGTCTGTATCGATGGATAACATTACCCTTCGTGTTTTCATTCCAGACTGGGCCTCCCTCGTTTTTCAAACCCAGATTGGTATATATGTCTTTCGGGAAGCAGCCATCTGTGAGAGAACAAGCTCTGAGAAAAGGGAGGAGGTCCGAATTGTCACATTTGTCAGCCAACTGAGTGAAAACCTCTTTTATTTTCTAAGTCTTGCCAGAGTTCAAATTCCTGGCAGACTGTGGGCGTAGAGACAAAGATAGCTTTACTTGTGGGATGAGAAACTGATGCACCCAAAATGTAGACTAGTCAAACACGGTGTGTCAATATCTAAAAGCTGCTGCCTTGATTAAACATGTGCTTACAGCAAATTTACAGAAGGACCAGGCAGCTACACACATGGTAAACATAACAGTCCCAAATGGTTTCTCTCAGTTGGTTATGAGGTTCTATTTGAAATCATTTTTTTCAGGAAATTATAGTTGCCAGAGGGCCATGATGGAGAGAAGCTCTACAGGGACCTTTACTGATGGATTCATAATATGATTTAACTACTATTACATTCAATTACCATTTTAATTTTGTGTTTTAAGGTTTTCTAATGTGCATCAGAGACTCATTCATGGTTTTAAAAGCCTTAAATGACTTTTATTATCATCGGAGATCTGCTGAGTTGTAATTATCCTTCACTCTACCATATTTAATGTTTCTTGCAGAATAAGTATATTTGTTGTTAGAGTGTTCATTTTTATGAACTCTATACAGGATCTTGGAAGGGGAGGGCAGGGAGGTGTGGTCTCCTTGCTTTTAGACTTTCCATGTAGGTACGTGGAAGGGCAGGGAGCTCCAAATATGACTTACTGCAAATGGTAGGCCTAATCTAAGTTTCTGGTCCTGACTGAGATTAGAAGTGTTACATTAGAAATGTTGGTGTATTTTTGAACTTAGGACAAAGCCAGATTAGTGAGTTCCAGCTGCTGCTAGCCATTATGCTAAGCTAATTGCCTCATAGCATTAATGCTATACTTAGCATACAGTAATCAATTATTTGTCATTTTACAACACAGGGTTGCACAATGAAATGTAAGTTGTAGCCCCTTCATGCTACACACGCACAGAACATACATACAAATGTTTTAATTTAGAATTGAATAAAATAAGAATAAAATAGAACTAAATATAAAGTTATTTATACGCATGTACACCCAGAAAGTAATATTCCTCTATTACATTTTTATATTGGTTTTTTTGGTTTTTTTTATTGTTATATATTATTTTTTATAAAAGTTTATTTTTCGTATTTAATGTGGAATGACAGCACACCTGACAAAATGAAAAAAAATCCTTTTATATAAAGCACAACAGCTCATTCTGCTTGTGAACTGATGTGAAGGGGTTAAATGTCTGATGAACAGCTGACCTGAATTTTGCTGCTGTTGCACTGTTTGAGATAAATAGCAGACAGAACAACATAACAGTGTGTATGTGTGAATATGAGGGACAGATTAGGTGATTTACACATTATGTGGGTTTGAGACTACACACACACACACACACACACACACACACACACACACACACACACACACACACACACACACACACAC
>JBBPCS010022389.1:0-24850 GCA_037974645.1 Hollardia meadi
CACACACACACACACACACACACACACACACACACACACACACACACACACACACACACACACACACACAAATCTGTGGAAGAACTGGGAATTGGTGTGTTTACTGGTAAATGTGTAACACAATTGCACTGTATGACATAAAAGTGAGGCACAATGCAAAGCTTTTTCTTTACTTAAGAACTACCTTTGTGACCAATGCAGACACAGTAGCAACCACCCACAGTCACCTCATACACTCCAGCTACTAATTCCCTAGCAGCCACCTGTAACACCCCGACAACTGCCAAGCTACCACCTAGTAGTGGCCCAACATCTGTGTGTAGCACTCTAGTAGCTACCACCCTGGCCACCTTGTGGAACACTTTAACTAGTTTTCTCTGTAGCTAGTTTTGTGTTTCTTTTCATTTTGATGGTGTATGGTGATGTATTTGGCAGTCTGTCTCTCTGTGTGTAAGTTTTTTGAGTTGTTGCATGTTCTTTAACTATTAACAAAATAAAATCGATTCTATCCTGTGTCCCCAGAGTCTTTTCAAACTGCAGCAGATATGTGAATCTAAACTTTAAAAAGAAAAGCTGCGAGTTTGATGCATGCAGGACTGGTGCTTGCTCCTCACTGGAGCAAGCTGCTGAGGAATGCAAGAAAGTTGGTTTCTGTATTGACTGGAGGAAGCTGACCAATGGGAGCTGTAGTATGTACATTTTATCCGCTTGTTGTCCATTTTCTTGTGTATGCCTTTGTTTTGTGTTTTATGAACTTGACTGTAATTATGTTTTGGTTTAAATGTCACTGATGAATTCTTCCTTAAATCGACATTACATGAATAACTTAACTGTTCTTGTTCGTGTTTCAGATGTGACGTGTCCAGAAGGATTGGTTTATGACGAATGCCGTATCAAGCTGGATGACTTCTGCAATGGAGGGTTTGTAAAGTTTACAAATAACATCTTAACACTCATTATTAAACCCAAAATGTTTTCCCCCGGGTTTTCATCTTTTCTATTTCTCTTCTGGCTGTACAGAGTGCGATATCCTGGAGCCTCCCTCGAGAACAGCAGTCCAGGCTGTTTTTGTCCCAGCGGCCAGTTGAGGGCAGGAAATCACTCACACATCTGTGTGTCGGACTGCCCCTGTGAGTAACATGCATACAGTAGAAGGCTGACACTCACACATACGCAATCTTTGACATCTTATGCAATGCAATGATTTTAGATTGACTGGCATTCTTATTACAGAGCATGTTGTCATAAACAGTGATAAGGTAGAGTTTCTTTTCTTGTCCATCAGGTTGCAAAGGGCCACTTGGTGAGCCCAGGATGGTAAGTATCTTTGTCCAATCAAAGCAAAAATAGTAATATCTATAATATAAATATATGTAATATATTTCTATACCTTCATTACAGCCTGGCGAGGTGTGGCAGTCCAACTGTAACCTGTGTACATGTAACAACCAGACTCGGACAGAGAAGTGTTTTCCAAGACCCGCTCAGATACCTAAATGCGACGGTAATGCTGTGTTGGTAAACACTACTTGCTGTGGTGATCAGATTTGTGGTAAGCATTCATTCTTCATGCTTTTTTTTTTTAAAGTGATGGTTTCAGTACTGTCCCAGAGAGTTTCCTTTCCTCACACGAATCCTAATACACATTTGGCCTTCTAGGCACCTGATATTTCATGTGTTATTTTTCAGTTCAGAAGACCTGCAGTTATAATGGAAAAACATACACGGTATGCTGTGTCTACTCTCATAACAATCTCTGTATATGACGAAGTAAAGAGGAAATAGACAATTTGGATTGAGCACAAATCACACTGTAGAGTGTCTTTTCTTGATATCTGTCTTGCTGTGTGTAGGTGGGAGACAGATGGACGGATGCAGCCCATCCCTGCATGTCATTCAGTTGCAGCAAAGAGGGAATTCAGACTGAGACTAGAGTCTGTCCCACAGAAAACTCCCAGGAGGTACTGCACATTCATAACTGTAATATCCTACAATCTGTTTCTACTGTAATAATGCATTTCCCAGCAGCTATGGAATGGTTTTCTAATGAAAATATACCGTAGCTGCTCTTGGAGGTTAGCCTTTATCTAAATTACAAATTGGAGCAGAGAAAAGCTTCATTCTCATGTATTGGGTGAAGAGAGAAATCATTTCTTTCCCACATTAAGAAACATTAGCTAAAAAGTGACATTATGAAGCTGCTACAGAAGAACCAAGCCAAGTTAAATGTTTAAAGGATAAGTGGAACAACAAAAATGTGACCTTGAGCTGTTGTGATTTATTCACCAGGAGGATAGAATATGGGACGATCAACACTGCTGCTTTACATGTGAGTTGAATCAAGTTTACAATCGCTGACTTTGCCACATTGACTTTCTCTCAGTTTGTAGAATTTTGTCATTTCAGTTTGAACAGTTTAATCGTTAGAAGTTACCTAATATTGGACATTCTTGCGTTCAAAACTCAAAACCAAGAGGAGAATATGTTGAAGATTTGCAGGCGCTCACACTCATCACGTCGGATTTCCTCTGACTCCAGGTAACCAGAGCTGTGCTCCGAAGGTGACAAGTATAAACATTACCGTGGACAACTGTACCACCGTCATGGAGATGCCTGTGTGTCAGGGCCAATGTGTGTCTGAGCCCAGGTGAGAAGAAATATACCTGTCCCTGATCAATAGGAATAGTTCAAACACAACCAACAAAACAAAACGTCTCAACAAAAGTTTTAGACTTTTTTAGAATTTTAGACTTTCCCGAGTCTTAACTGTGGGCTCATACCTCTCTCCCCTCCTCCCCTCTGTGCCCTGGTTCAACAGGGTGGTGTTGCACGGTGACCTGCAGGTGGAGCAGAAGTACCGATGCTGTCGGGAGCGCACCTCAGAGAGGAGATCAGTGACCCTGCAGTGCTTTGACCTCACTACCAGACGATACACCTACAAGCATGTCACCGGCTGTGAGTGCAGAGTCTGTGGCATACTGCGCTGAGAAGTACTGACAGCGCAATCCAAAAATAACCAGTTTTGCAATGTGCCCCTTCAATCCTCATAATTAAAATCTAATGTATTCAAATGTAATGGGTTATTAATCAGAATTAGAATAAGATTGATTGCCACATCAGTTTTCACATACTAGGAATTTGCCTTTGTATTTGGGTGCATAATAAGAAAATCATATGAATAAATATGAGAAAATATATCAAATGTATCTGTTTTTAAAATGAAAAGGATGAAATGTGTGAAATTCTGACCAATGAATCATTTTTGATCTTTATTTAAGACAATTACCAGACAAATAAAGTGAATCATTTACTAATCACCACAGTTTGGAGTATTCTTTCTGTGCAGCTTTAAGACCAATTTAAATCCACTCTATTCACACCTTTTCACCCTGAGTGCCTGTTGGGAGCCACGCTGCTCTGGCTTTGATCACTCTCATTTCCATGCCAACAGCAAGTCTTTTTGATTTCATTTAAGGCAAATTACCAAAAAAAAGCTATCTATAGCCATGCGGGTCTTTTATATTTGCCCTGGTTTTAAGATACTCTCTGAGATTTATGCCTCCATCCCAATAAAATGAAGCTAAAGGAAATTAACTTGTGGTGATCATATCATTGAAAAATGACATTTCAAAGTGATCACTGTTTTATCTTAAACAACTTTCTACAGACAAAAAACTCTTCTGAAAACTAATAGGAGTAACATTTGTTGCTGTTTATTTTTGTTTTAAAAAATGTTCTGCAAAATATCTGGTGCATGGAATTTTGTGTCTAAGTATTGTAATTGAATATCTTAAATAGTCTTATCAGGTGATGTGATGTGAAATACTCTGTACCATTAGGACACAGAGAGAGAGAGCCATTGTTAGGGGCTATCAATGGGACAGGAAGACTTTGATCAGGCCTTGGAAACACCCAACCTTACAAAAGCCGAATTTCTCCAGGAGAGGAAATCATTTTATTCTTTGAAAACAGCGAACTAACAGAAATAGCAGGCTTGTAAAATAAGCTTTGGCCCGCTTCACGCTGCTGCTGTTTGTTGTGCGTTCAAAAGGATGGATACTTGGGAGGCTTATGATGTTCACAAAGGAGGATGTGCAGGTGTGTGTGTTTGTGTGTGTGTGTGGACTGTGAATGTCTGTGTGTGAACCTCTGAACCTTCCGGTGCTGTTCGGACATGCATCCCACTGGAACCTGCCCAACCGGAGTGGTCACGTTTGGGTTTGTGTGTGTGCCTGAGGGTTGGAGTGGGTAGGAGGGCTTTTTATTGACATGATCAAGTGCACATGAGTGGTCTGGTTACTGATTACATATGATGTTATAGTTGCTTTGTGATAAGACTCATGCTTTAGGCACAAAGTCCTGCCAGGTACAGCAAGCCCTCAGCTATTTTACCACATCCTCCCATCCCTCATAGGACCACTGCCTCTCAGGTAAATACTTTTTGTTGTTCTTTTACTACTTCTAATTCTGCATTAAATTCTTCTCTAAGATACACAGAGAAAAAACTGTACTAATTACTGTTGTTTTAATATTAATTACATATATATATGTAATACTTATGTAACGTATATTCTATGTATTGTAAATAGATATACAATAAAACGGCCTAACAAAGAGAATTTGTGAATTTTTTTTGCAAATTTGCGAACTAATTTGAGAATTTGCTAACATCCAAAAAGTTGCTTAGTTACTTAACGAAAAATAGAGGAAATTGGTAATGTAACCCTTATTCCAAACAAATTGGGATGCTCATTGAAATGTCAATAAAAACAGAATGCAATCATTTTCAACCTATTTTCAATAGAGTACAGTACAAAGACGAGATGTTTCATGTTAAAACTGATAAACTTGAATGTTTTTGTAATATACGCTCATTCTGAATTCGATGCCTGCAACAAGTTTGTCACTGTGTTACGTTACCTCTCCTTTAACAGTACTCAGTAAGCGCATGGGAAATGAGGATGCTGATTGTTGAAGTTTTGAAAGTGTTCGTTCCCATTCTTGCTTAATATAGGACTTGAGTTGCTCAACAGTCCAGGGTCTCTGTTGTTGTGGTGTCTGTTGTATTTCACAACTGACTTTTCAATGCGGGACAGGTCTGGACTGCAGGTAGACCAGTCTAGTACCTGCACTCTTACAGGTACTAGACACGCAGATTGTGATTTGGCATATGTTGCTCCAAATCCTACGGACCTACCAACCCAAAGCGTTAGTATTTGCCAGTCTTTTTGTCAGTCCACCTCAGATGAGCTCTGGTTCAGAGAAGTCAGCAGGGTTCCTGCATGTGATTGATATATGACTTTCGCTTTGCATGGCAGAGTCCTAACTTTCATTTGTAGATGCAGCGGTGAACTGTGTTTGCCACTTTTACAGATTAACGGCTTTCTGAAGTGTTCCTGAGCCCATGTAGTCATTCCCTTTATACAATCATGTTTTTTTATGCAGTGCCGCCTGAGGAATCAAAGGTCATGGACATTCAATGTTGGTTTTTCGGCCTTGTCCCTTATGTGCAGAGATCTCTGCAGATTCTATGAATTTTTAATGATATTATGGATTGTAGCTGTTGAAATCCCTTATGTCATTGCAATTGTGCTTTAAGGAAAAGTTGGCATCTAATTCACAAAAACCTGTTAAGTTGATGAAGTAAAATTAAATTAACATAATTTTCCCCAAACTCTGATGTGCTCCTAATCTTGTATTGTATTTGTATTTGCAGTTTTATTTCTGCAGGTCCTTTGGTGGTGTGTTTGATGCTTCCTCGGATCTGTTAGACACACAGCAGCATCATGAGTGTAGAGTCCACAAAACCACGTGAGGCTTGCTGCTCCAAGCTCAAGGTCGGTGAAATTTGACCCTTTCCCTGTGTTACAAAATATATGAGGGAATATCCCTCACTGCTTCATGTTTGATCTTAATCATTTAAATCCCTGGTTTTGAGCACAAAAGTTGTAAAAAGGCTTTTCTTTCACATTATCTTTATATATTTGTCTTGGTATGCCATTTTTATCTCGGTATTATCTGTGTCCGACAAATGCTACACCTGATGAGGCAGTAAAAGGCAAAGCTTTAACAAAAATGTCCCATTTTTTTCTCTTGGCATGATAAAACTTTGAGACTTTGACACCAAATCAGACCATGAAAAGTTTGTCGTTTCTTGCTCATGGAATGGGAACAAAAGCCGTTTATGAGTTTGAAGGAGTGTTTATTATGCATGTTAATCCCCAGACAGGTGAGGTAAGAAGAGGCAAGTCAGTTAAAGCGCTTTTTAGAACTGATTTATTCATACCATGGAAGAGTTGCTATATATGGTGAAACCGTTTATGACATGCATTCTGATAAAAGACTGATCATATAAGAAAATCGAGCATCATCAGCTCTGAGGAGCAGTTAATATCATTTATAATATTGTTGGGTTTTTTTGCAAAATGTCAGGACTTTTGAACTTTTACAAATTTAAGTCAAAGGTTTAACTTAATGTTGTTTCATTGAATCCCCAGAAACAAAACACAGGAAAGACTTTTTGTCTATTCTTTACCTGCATACTTGGTCGAGACATTTCAAAGTATATAATGCGACAACTGATTCCAACAGTCCATCTTAAAACTGAAACTTTTCATTAGATTACATTTGAATTAATCTAGTGTAAATTAATGTGTTTCCAATCAAAGGTGAAAGCAGGTGTTAAGTACTGTATGTCTTTAAACATATAACACAGTCATTCACCCTTTCTGTGAAAGGTGCAAATACATCCCTTTATCCTTTACAGTGGAATAAGCCTCATTCAAAAACCCTTTCATTGCATTACTGGAACTGCAAAGACTAATCCTCTCATTCAAAGTGTTCGAGAAGAGATTATTACCAAGGCAATCATTGTGCAACAGGCTAAAACACTCGTATACACCATTCAAAGATCCTGAGAATCAGCCTGAGCTGAAGCCCTTTTCACTAAACCCATTCAAATCAAACAAAATGTAAACCTAACTCTTCTTGTCTCACACAAGAACAATTTCATCTAACATTTTGTTGTGTGTGTGTTTGTGTGTTTCCAGCTTTTTCTGGCCTCTATGGCATTTGTATTCTTTGCCAAAGCCTTTGGCGGAGCCTATATGAAGAGCTCCATCACTCAGATCGAGAGGCGCTTTGATATCCCCAGCTCCCTCATTGGGGTTATAGATGGCAGCTTTGAAATGGGTTTGTGCAGTTTTTTTTGGGGAAAAAAAGATTGTCTCAGCTACATGATGTTATTTTAAATAATGAAAATGTTGTGAGATGAATGTTTTATGTAGTGGATGCAGCCACCATTCCTCCCTCTTTACAAACATTTTGGCCAATATGCTTTTTCCAAGAGTGAGATGAGAAGATTGACACCGTTATCTGTATTCTAAGTATGAAGCTAGAGCTGGAAGATGATTATCTTAGCATAAAAACTGAAAACACAGCTAGCCTGGGTGGCTGTTTTACAGGGGACCGAAGTCCTTCCTTGCCATCACTTTGAGGTTACTGGGAAATTTTAACACTTGCGTTTTTGTAAGGATTAAAACAAATGCTATGTTACATATTAATTAGTGATCTTTAGAGGCGCTTGTTAGCAGAACAGCTAGCCAGGCTAGCTCCAGGACGTTACATGCTCCAGGGCATGAAATAGTCTGGCACATAGCCATTGTAAAATCACAACGTATCATTTTTACATTTGAGTGGATTAAATAAACAGGATATAAGTACAGAGCTTTAGCTCCTGGTAGGCTGACTGCAATGGGCTAGTTGTTTCCTCTCGTTTCCAATCTTTATGCTAAGCTATATGAAGCATCTACTGAGTCTAGCTTTAGCGTACAGACATGAGAGGTATCTGTCTAATTGTCAGTCTCTGTGCAACAAAATGAATATGCATATTTTCCAAAATGACAAACTACTCCTTTAAGCCAATAATACATTCATTAAGTATTTTTTAAAATTCTTCTCCTTCCCAGGAAACCTGTTGGTAATAGCCTTTGTGAGCTACTTTGGTGCAAAGCTCCATCGTCCTCGGCTGATTGGTATTGGCTGTTTGATCATGGCTGTTGGATCTTTCCTCATAGCCCTGCCTCACTTTTTCCAGGGACAGTTAGTACACAGTTTCCTTCATCTTTGTAATATTCTAATTATGTAGACTTTGGCCTTGTTAAAGTATATTGTGTAGTAATTACACACATTATTCATTAAAATGAAATGACATGGTTCTTGGAGGCAGAGCTGCTGTGAATGCAGATAATCTTTTAGCATTTTAATGAGCCACAATGAGAAGAACTTCAATTATTGTAGGTACAATAAATTCCCCTTTCAAAATGCAAGATATAACACAAAACATAATATCATGAAATTATAGCTAACTCTGAGTATATGCTCTGTAATTTCAGAAAATCAATTCAAGATTTGTCATTGTGAAACAGCGAGTCGTGTAATGATTCTCAATATTTTCCAGCTATAAATATGAGACCAGTGTGTCTCACAACACAGCTGTCAACAGCAGCGAGGTCATGCTGCCCTGTCAATCCCACCACAACTTGACTGATGCAGAGGAGACGCCTGATTTAGAGGCCAGAAGAGGTACATGGTAAACCCGTTCACTGTGTTAGATGTAAGATCTAAGATCAGTTCATACTCTGAGTCCAGTTTTCTCCCCCCAGCTTGTGAAAAGGCTGCTGGCTCGTCTTTGTGGATCTACATATTCGTGGGAAACATGTTGCGTGGAATTGGAGAGACTCCCATCATGCCTCTGGGTGTGTCCTACCTAGATGACTTCTCCAGAGAAGAGAACACTCCTTTCTATTTGGGTTAGTAACTTTTTACTTCCTACTGTCCGTGCTAGCTTTTATGACATTTTACACACTTTACTTCTGTGTTTGTTTGTACAATTTCTTGGTTGGGATAGTTACTTTGTTTTTGCTTTTCTATCCTGTAAAATCTGGATAATGCTTGATTAATATAATTGCACCAGAGTTCACAACCTTTCTTTCTCTGTTTCTCTATTCACCAGCCTGCATCCATACAGTGGGAATCTTAGGACCCATGTTTGGGTTTATGCTCGGGTCCTTCCTTGCCAAAATCTACGTGGACATTGGATCTGTGGATTTAGGTATGGGACTTCTCCATAACAGGGGACAAAAAGTACAAGATCATGTATTATTCATGCTTACCAATTAAGTTACTACAAACATCAAGTAATGGCTTGTGTCCAGACATATTACATATAACCGTGCAGTCAATTAAAGTGCCCTTCAGCCAAATAGTTAAGCCTTCATCTCCTTGAACTTACATGACAATGTTGTATAAAGAGCAAAGGGCATTCACTACTCACTGCATGGATTAGACTGTTTACATTCCACTAATAACAGGACAGAATGCCCCCATCCTCCTGCAAATGTCTAAGCTGCTACGACAAAAGGGTTAGTGGTTACCCTAAACACAACCCCCCTCATAATCTCCTGTATTTGCTTGTCTTCCTCTCCCAGACAGCATCACTATTAACCATAAGGACTCCCGCTGGGTGGGGGCCTGGTGGCTGGGCTTCATAGTGACTGGCACCGTGATCCTGCTGTCCAGTATCCCATTCTGGTTCCTGCCTAAGTCTTTGCCCAAACCAAAGAAAGATGAAAGCCAGAGTAAAAGCACTGAGCTCGCCACTGTGGCAGAGCAGGAGAATTTCCTGCCAGAGGAAAACCAGGATCACCAGGAGAAGGAGAAGCCAGTTACATTCCAGGAGATGGCTAAAGGTAGCATTCAAGCTTTTGCATCAGTACAAAACAGTGTAGAGGATTGTGACTTGTTTTCCTGGCCTGAGGTGGTGTTGACAATGAAAATTCTGCATGTAAGAAAAGGTCATCAAATAAGACTCTTCAAAAATGATTTAAGAGCAGCAGTACGATGCAAGCAGCTCCAAACTACTCAGAAGATTTTAAACACCAAGAAAGGCACAAATAATTTTCAGGGTTAACGTGTTTAATCATTAACCAGGCACAGACCAGACAAACCCGAGCCCAGACCAGTAACCCTGAATCCTGGACATGCAGTGACTACCTGTCATGTAATCGAGAGTTCAATGATACATCAGGTCAAAGAAACACATGGAAAAAGTATCTCCAAAATGTTCACTTTTATAAATTATTTGGAAATGATATTATTTCCCCAAACCAGCAAAAGCACTAAAAATAACATTATGTAACAAATGATTGAAACATAATAGACAATAAAAATGTAACATAAGACAAAACTATGAGCAATAAAAAGATTTTGTAATAATGTACGTGAAATTAATCTAGGATGCTGAGTTTCAACAGATTGACAATATGCCAGAGGAAAATTAATGCATCATTAAAAACTAATGTTTGTTGAGGTAATATATGTAGGTATATAAATTATGATCATGCCTTACTATAAATATATCTCACATTGATGGACTTTTATGTATTATGTTGTTTTATATAGTGGTTTTGTCATTCTGTTCTGTTGTTGTTTGTGTCTACCTGCCCAGGTACAACAGATGCAAATGAGCTGTTAGCTAACTCTGGTGCAATTACTTTCAATTGTGCGCTGTCCCTGTACAAATAAATGTTTTAATAATAATAAAAAAATAATAAATTATTCTTCTTATTATTATTATTAATAATAATGTGTGCAAACATTTGCAATGTAAATATGTATAGATATAAATACATGAAATATATTACACAAAGATTTCAACATTACCATTTTAAATATATAGATGTTTCATTTCTCATAACTACTGCGATTTTGGATACAACAATAAAGAAGCCATTCTGTATGTCCATAAAAAACATTTTGCATTCACCTCTTTGTGCTTTGTTGCTCACCAGATTTCATTCCATCTCTGAGGAGACTCTTCAGCAACAGCATCTTCTCGATGATGATCCTCATCTACCTGGTGGTTGTCAACGGCTTCATTGGCATGATCACCTTCAAGCCAAAGTTTTTGGAGCAGATCTATGGCCAATCAGCCTCCAAGGCCATTTTCCTCATAGGTACAGACCAATAGTAACTGACCCTGATTTACTCGGCGTTTACTGCACTCTGTAGCCCGAGGCAACTGAAACAATGATGTTATTGAAGGGAAGTGTGATTGCGAGAGATAAAGTTGACTTGAAATGTAAGCATCAAGCGGCCCACTGTTGGCTCTCCTATCGGGTGTTACTGTAAAGTAGCATCCTGAGCTATTATTAGCATTTTATGACTGTTTACCAGCACGGCTGGCTGTGTTCTTGTTGTTCTTGTTGCACTTACTATTATGACATGTAACATCAGAACAACAACAACTGGCTGCTGAACAGAACCATTTTTAATGCACAAAGCTTATGGTCTCATAGATTTGACTCTCGCACAACATAATCCTTGAATGCAAACTATTTAGTTGGATATCTCAAAGAGTCTCTTTGAAATGACACGTAAATGCACTATGGAGGTAGTGCTAGGTGTTGCAAATGAGCCTGCATCCAGTAATTTACTCAACTCAAGTGATTCCCCTCCAGGGGTTCTTGTACCTCATGGGGTACGTGTAAAGACTGTAGAGAAGCTGAACTCATTTAAAAAAATAAGATTGTCAGCTGTAACACCTGACCAGCATTGTGAATGAGTGTGTGAGTTTGCAAATTAATAGATCGAGGGAACAGATAGCTAAAAGTAATGGATAAATCACTAAGATAGCTAAATGTAATGTATAAATGGTTAAACTCGTTAGTTACAGTGGTTATAAGTAATTATAAAGGGTTAAAATATAGACCTACATATTGGATCAATGGTTTGAACTATTTATCTATGAGTAATGGATAAATGGTTACAATGTAGAACATTGGATAAATAGTTTTAACTAGTCAGCTATAAGTAAGCTACATATACATACAGATACATAGCCTAGTTAAAATTGTAAAACTTAGCTAGCTATAAATAAAGGCTAAATTGTTAAATAGTTAGCTAAAGGTATTTGGATAAATGGTTAAAAGCTCAAACATTGTTTTTATTAGTTTATGGCATCAAAATGTGATAAGATAAGATATTTTCATTTCATAGTATTTTTTGTGTATGGATTTTCTTTTTTCATCCATCCATCTATTCCTTCATCCACTCAGGTATACTGAACCTGCCAGCAGTAGCTTTGGGCATCATCACCGGAGGTTTCGTAATGAAACGTTTCAAGCTGGGTGTCATCGGAGCAGCCAGGGTGTCGATTGTTGCCTCGCTTGGGTCATTTTGTTTGCTTGCCGTTCAAATCTTCATCCACTGTGACAATGCAGAGGTGGCAGGTCTTACCGTCTCATATCAGGGGTGAGTGGAAAGTTCCAAGCATCCTTTATATGAAGTTTGCAACTGAAATGTTTTTGACTCCATAAAGACTCGCCATGAAAATGTAATTATGCCTCAGGACCAATGTCCTGTACTCATGCATGTTTATTTATGTCCCTGTGCACCAGGGTTCCTCAAGTGTCCTACAACCACCAGACCTTGCTGTCACAATGCAACACGGGATGCTCCTGCTCACTGAAGCAGTGGGACCCTGTGTGCGCCTACAACGGAATGACGTATGCCTCGCCCTGCCTGGCTGGCTGCCAGACCTCCACTGGCACTGGCAAGGAAATGGTTAGATAACAACTTATATTTCCTCATAGTCATAGATAAGACTGGTGGATGAAAGGTGATGCTAACAGACACACAGAAACACATAAGAGGACATGTTCAGACTTGATATTTATTTACATTTCTGTAAAGTACATGACCATAAGCCCAGCATTGGGGAAATTCAGGACAATAACTATCCTAATAACTTGTGACAGACTGGACATCACAGATGTTATACTGTATGTTTAAAGCCCCACTGATGGCTCCTCAAGGCTCCCATATTCATTTGAGGTCATTATTATTATTACAATTATTCACACGCATTATTCACATCCCCGTCTTCTGGTTCGTTAGGTGTTTCATAACTGTACCTGTGCTGGCGAGATGATGAGTCCAGGCATGAACATGTCCACAGTGCTGGGCCAGTGCCCCAGGAAGAGTGACTGCGATCGCGTATTCAAATTCTACATGGCTTTGTCTGCACTGGGGTCCTTCATTTCTGCCTGTGGGGCCACGCCAGGATACATGGTACTGCTCAGGTCAGTCATTAGATGGCATTGGATGCAAGCATCACAATGTGAACAGCTTCTGTAAAACTGCTGTAGGTAATGTTTCATCTTCCTTATTGTAATCATCTTTCTCGAAGTTAAAATGATGATATGACTGTGTGGGCTAATCTTCCAGGTCCATACAGCCTGACCTTAAGGCACTAGCTTTGGGTATGCAAACACTGATAGTAAGAACTCTGGGTGAGTACTGACAATACATGCATGTTTTGTATTTTGTTTGTTAATGGTATTATTTAGCTCACATGACCATGCTTATACTGAGAGCAATGCTTATCCAAATTATGCTGTTTTTAAGTGTAAGAACATGTGACTTTTGTTCTTTTCAGGTGGGATACCGCCTCCAATATATTTCGGAGCACTGATTGACCGAACCTGTTTGAAGTGGGGTACCAAGCAATGTGGAGGCCGTGGAGCATGTCGACTCTATGATGCTAATTCATTTAGGTACAGCAAAACCAGACTCCTGCAAAGAAGATATCTAAATATTAAAAAAACATCAAAGTTCTTTTTGTTTTACTTTTACACAATCCACAATTTTCATTTGCAATAATATTTATGGTTTGTGAGAGTAAAATTTCCAAATAAAAGTACTTAGAGGTAGTAAAAGTAAGCTTAACCTGTTCCAATGTATTTTACTTACAGAACGACATTCTTGGGGTTAACTGTTGGACTCTACTTCCTAGCCAACACGATGTGGGGGGGCCTCTACCTTAAAATTGTCAAGAAACAGAAGAAGATAGCACTGAGGAATCAGGCCAAAGAAAATGGACTAGAGGGTGACGGGCAGGCCAATGGACATGCTAACATCAACATTGCCAAAAACAAAGAGGAAACAGACAAGGAGAGTACCATTTAAGGTGTTTGAGGAAAGCAAGACCATTGTGTAATGCAGGTGAAAGCCATAGATTTTCCATTACCTGTGTACTGGGTTGCATCCATACTGGACCCACTGTGGTAATGGTGCAGATTCAGCACTCTTTGGTCTTTTAGCATATCTTTTTTTTTTTTACTCTTTACTTATTTACTCTGCTTCAAACCAGTCAGGAAAACATAATGAGAACACATGCTGTGCTTCTGTGTGGACAATGCAACTGAGCAGAAACACAGTTCGCTTACTGTGATAATGTTCACTTGTGAAACTTTATGTGTGATGTCAGAGTAAGTAGGAAAACAAAATATGTCAAATATTATATATATTATATATTGTGTCCACTATTTGTACTTTAACAGCAATAGGTCAGGTAATGTCTCATCTGCAGCTTTACATTCACAGTGATTTATGTGCAGTGACAGTTTATGTATACAGTGTATGTACAATCTATGTACAGTGCATAGTTTGAAATACTAGTACAAGACAATTTTTATTTGGTAACATGTAGTTTTATCAATTTTTTTTCAGGTTTTGACAATGTTTGCTTCCATGTTTTGTTGGTGACAGTGAGAATTTGTGAGATTATACAGCCTGCCTCACTGTCGTCATAAAGGTTTATGTTTAGAGTGTGTTAGAGTTTACTGAAAATGTTAACGACATTAGTGTATAGCTTAAACTTGCCCACTAATGAATCAAATCAGATTAGGATTCCTAGTTTTGTGTGACAATGGCTGGTGTTGGGACTGTTGTAGATTTGACTTCCTCAATAAATTACTATTTTTGTTGCAAGAAAGGCCTCCTTTACCACATTGTGAGACAGATGTACTTAGTGTAAAGTGCTTGGCTTCTCACGGCGTAAGTCTGGGATTGTGCATTGACAGATTTAGTAGCAGTGGAGCATGCTGCAGACAGTCATTCAAGGCAGCATGAGTTTTCTAAGGATAAAAGTAGTTTGCTATAACAACAGATTGGCTAAACCAATAATTTTTTTACAGTATGTCTGTGCCTTTGGAGGTGGAGACCCAGGCATAAGGCCATTTTCTTTCAGGTGCAAGTCAGTTAG
This sequence comes from Hollardia meadi, assembly GCA_037974645.1. Classification (NCBI taxonomy): domain Eukaryota; kingdom Metazoa; phylum Chordata; class Actinopteri; order Tetraodontiformes; family Triacanthodidae; genus Hollardia; species Hollardia meadi. The sequence goes on from JBBPCS010022389.1 coordinate 15,107, forward strand.
TTTGCAGTTCCAAATTAACTTGCGTACGGGGCCATCATTGTAGCAAAACTATTTGCAAATGTGAGTGGATAGTAGTAGTAGTTATGTAACTATCTCAATCCATGTGAGCGTAATCCGATTTGTAAATCTGCAAATGTGTAGTCAGAATCTATGTATGTGTGTAACAATTTGTGAATGTGTAAAAAATTTATATATATACAAATGTGTATTCATGTTTGCAAGTGTATTGAGATTGAATGATGGCCCCATACCTGTGGCTCTGAGGCCAATGCCAAAATATGAGTAACTTAAAGGTATAGTTAAGTATATTGGCAAATGCTCTCTTATAGACATTAGATGAGAAGATCAATATCACCTTCATGTCTGTAAGGTAAATATATGAAACTACTACCAGCACCACCACCAGATGTTTTAGTATGTCTGAAACCTTAGTATGAAACCAATACTTTGTGAAATGCATACTGTTTATATTCAGGCACTGGACACTAACCTGGCATGAATATCCCACAATGCAGTGCAGTAGGGATGACAACAACTACAAAACAAACAATGGCAGACAGTGGCCAAGGCAGCTCTCAACTTTTGATATGTCTGGTTATCTCACCTGTCTGACACTGCACACATGTTCTTGTTACATCTCATCATTTTACACAAATCCTGAAGGTCAAAAACGTTGATCTAATCCTCTGACTTAGCAGTGTTTGCCTGGAAAAGTTCTCTAGTGCAGTTTGGACAGCGGAGTTTAACTCAAAATTGAATGTACAATGTTTTAAGTAATTTATTAAAATGTATCATCAATGAATATTGATAATTACTGCTAACAATAATAATTTATATATTGAGTTAGATATGTTTGTATTATGTCCATATATGTTGGACTGAAAATGAAATTTCGTTGATTCTTCTCGAAGCATATCTGTAAGCATCAAAGACACTTATTTTTTGTCCCACAAATTTTCGAGTTATACCTTTTCTACATGTTCAGCATGTCCCACAGTAAATAGATCACATGACAACTATATCAAATAATAACCTGAGTCTAAAGTTACCCTCAAGTCAGCTGTGCTTTTTAGCATCTTTCAGCTCATTGTTTTGGTTTCCTGGCCTGGCTTTACTGTGAATCAGCAACATGAAGTTAATACTGAATTGCCAGCTTTCTCTAACTTTATTGTGCAATTCAAAAATATGGGAGAAGAACGCTTTTGCAGAACAGTTTATTTCAGTGAGATAAATTCAAGAAGTTCCTCACAGTATGGCATATCAAATAGCCTAAAGATCCTCTTGGAACCCTTTGCTCAGATGGGTTCTTTGAGGAGCCAGTTTTCATACTGAGAAATCCCAAAAGTTCTTGTAGGCACCTCGAAGAGCATTGAGGAACGTCTCTTGAAGAAGCCCTGAGGTTCTTGGAGTAACCTAGAGGTTCTTAAAGGAACTACTAATTTTTTACAGTATAGTATGTACAGTATGTACCCAGCATGGCATGCAGATAAAGTTAGCGACTAGTGAACATAGTGGAACATAAAGGCTAGCAGCTAAAGAGCCAACTATTACCCACAGAAATTAGACCAAATCAAAAAAGGTGTAGAATATTGGAATTACATTAATCAGGTGGCCAGAAACATGACTCCAAATTATTGTTTTTTCTGCCGCCAAATCAACTTTAAAGGTGACAATATGTCAATGCTGTGTTCACAGCTTGTTTCTGCTGACCTCAAGAGGCCAAAAACAGTTATTGCAGGTTTGACTCCAAAGTTAGTAGGACCGCCTAAAAAAAGTCTAAAGCTAGCAGCACTGTGAAGCTCTATTTGGGTACAGTGGTGCTTTGAGCTAAATGCTAAGATCAGGATGCTAACAAGAACAGATAACTAATGTGCAGATGTTTAGCAGGTATAATGTTTACCTTGGTCACCATCTTTGTTTAGCTTGTTAGCATGCTAACATTAGCCAGATGTTGAGATAGTCTACAGTACAAAGATTGACAGTCCAGTCTCCAGTTTTACACCTACTGACTTGACAATTTCTCTTCTGACATAAAAGAATTGTGTTTTTTTTCCTGCTACAGCTTGTAACCTCCACCTCTCCTTCCCTCAGAAGAGAAAAAGTAAATGATGACACTATGAGGACAGGACAGAGGCCTTGCTATGTTACCTCATAACAGATCTTAGTCAGAGGTTTATTCAATTTTGATTAGTTTATTAGAATCAGTTTCAGTTTTTTACGTGCTACTTTGCAGTCTCCCTGCTGATCACTGGTCAACCATCATTACTCTTCTATTTTTCTGAGTAAATCTACGACATTACCTCAACATCTTTTGCTTTGCACATGTGCATTGATCGATCAGTCTGGCTTGTTTAAAGTTTACGACTGGTATTACATAACCTGATCTTTCAAACTTTGACTCCTCTGTGTTTACTTTTTGCGCTTCACCGAATATGTTTTCCTTGTATTGGACTAAAAGTGACGGTTAAATTTATGTTTTCTTTACCTTTTACATTATGCACTATACTGCAACTGTTGGGACCAGTGATTACAATATTATATAATTGTTTAACCCTTTGATTACCACACTGACTGATACACCAATGATTGTTTACTTAACAGTAGATGAAATTTGAAAACCTGGCAACTTAATGGAAATGATATAATCTCCTGTGCACAATTTTTTATACCTTTAATTTTATTCATGTAGTTGATTTTATTTTTCCTCTCATTGCTCATGAACCTGTGAGAATATGTAGTGTCTGATTTCACCAGCAGGCTGTACTCTATTACAGCAATACAGATATCCACGGTAAGGTGTCACTGAGTGCATCTCGCTGCTTCTGTTTGTACAAACCAAAGTCAGCCAGACATAGGGAATTTGTCATGTAGAATTTAAAAAAAATACAGTGGTAAAATCTCATTAAAACACAATCTATGTATTAATTTGCAGGTAGAGTAACTTATAGCGGTAACAAACATTCTTGTCTGAATGTACCAAAAGACACATAAAACACCTGTGCCAAATGCAAAATCCAAGCACACATTTTCGGAAAGAGAAAATGGTAAAACACTTTCTCCACTGTTGCCGTGCAGGAATGTGAAGGCTTTTAATCTTAATCCTTGGAATTTGTGAGGGACCAAGGCTGATTGTGTGACCTGCTGACTGGTGGCCCAAACCCTCCACCAGTCACTGGACTGCTCACACATGTTTACACTGTTCATTCTGTCTTCATCAAATCAATCCACCAGAAATGAGTGTGGCTCATTGTAGGTTTCCTGTGTAATATGTAATTTTTTGTTATCAGTAGATTTATGAAAGGACATTTTGGCCTTCCTTTTGCAACTGATGAATTACCTTGTGAGGAAAGAAAATATCCAACAGGCCAGGTTTGGAGTTACTAATCTGTCTCCCTTGAAACTCCCCCCTGTTCTCTTGTTGCTGTTGCCCTCCTGTACTGGCAGACATGTGTGCAGAATAAAAATGTGTAAGGCCTTTTGTCCCACTGGTTCTGAGTAACTGCTCTGCCCTCAGACAGGAGAACTGGAGCGTGGGGAGAGCAGGTTTTCCTCTTCTAAGTAGGAGGAGAGACACATGGCTCCTTAAAGAGAAGCGGAAGAAGAAGAGAGGGGAGACTCTAGTCCCCCCAGCCTGGAGATGCACTAGGTATTTTATTAAACTTCCTCAGTAGTTGCTTTGCAGTAGTAATCTATCTGTTGAAACATATTGAATTGAAACTCCTCTAAAAAGGGCTTGCAAGGGGCTGCCTCTCAGGTTTAGCCATTATTGAGCTATGAGGTGAAAACACACTCACTGGTGTTGTGTTACTCGATGTCAGGTTTCCCCGCTCTCAAGCTTTCCAAAAGGACAAATGAGTTGTTGCCAGAAACCCGTTTACCTTTCTGACATGGATTCAACCTACAGCTCCTGACGTTCGCTGAACTCAGAGGATTATAAGGAGAAGACGCTGGTGGAGTTTACGCAGGTACCATTACAGCTCCTCTGTTGTGTACAAATTCAGACATGTGAGACTGAACTGCAGGCACGGCTTTGCACTTGAGGAAATGTTTCAATAGCATAAAACTCCCAATAGGTTGATGCTGATTCTTAGGTTGTATATTTGTGAAACATTACAATGTTTATCTCATTTGAATCAAATCAGATATTTTTATGCTCATTGCTGATTACATATTCTGAAGTTGAAACATCTACTATTATAAAACTTTGATACATTATTTTTCAGTAGATTATTGATGTAGTGATGAATAAAAAGCTTGGTAATTTATGTCTTTGTTGGACGAAATCTGTTTTATCAAGAAAATTTATATTTTTTAGGTGCTGATAAGGCAGATTTTGTTACCTTCAGACAGTTTCAGACTGACTGTTTCCATTTCCAGTCTTCATGCTTAAGGTAACAAGCCTAATATTTACATATTTACTGTACAGACATGAGAGTGGTATTATTCTCCAACTCTCAGCAAGAAAGGGAATATGTTTATTTCCCAAAATGTTGAACTATTAGGTCTATCCTTCCTCCTTTACTACTGGAGGTAGTGACAAAGGTCTATATACAGTATGTCTGTCTAAAGGGATGCACAATATATCTTGGACTGATAAATAAATAATTGCTAAATTTACATTATCGGCTCTCAGCTGAGAGTGGAAATTATATCTGATAAATAGAGCCAAAATAAATAAAATAAAATATCAAATAATCAAATAATAAAAGCTTTCTTTTTCTTTTTCTTTTTTTTTTTTACAGTTTCAGAGTAACGGCATCTTGGATTTTCTTATCCCCTGGCGTGCATAAACTAAAGATTATGAACTTCTTTTAAAAATACAGCTATCTTATTGGCCATGAAAAGCAGATAATAATCGGTTATGAGTGAAAAAAAACATATTGTGCATTCCTACAATCTAATTTGCATGTCTGCTTTCCTTTCAGGTAGACCAGCAGACAAACGTTGAGTGTAGGATGGAGGAAGCAGCAGAGGACAGAGACAGGATGACCAGCCAGCAGGCTCTGTGTGACCCTGACCAGAAGAGCAGAAAGCCTCCTCACATCTCAACTCTCAAAGTACTAAAGCTATCTATAATCAACATTCTGCTGGTTGCTAGTAATTCTGTTTTTCTTCATGGGCTCTAGTTTATTCTGTTGATGAAAGCTGCTCAGTTTAAAGCCTGAAAGGAGGCGGTGGTGCAGCTGTTAGCGCTGACTCCTGACAGCAAAGCCTCAAACTGCGTTAAGCATGATGCTTAAAATGTAAGACCCACATTGGTTTTTGGTCATTTTCAGGGATATGCTTTCACCCAAAGTAGGTAGAATCAAGTCAAGAGATGATTTATGTTGTTTGCTTGGAAATCCACATTTCTATTCTAGATCAGCATAGCAACTTATACACTTCAGTATCAAACCTGAGCACAGCCTTGTCTGATTGCAGCACTACATCAGCATGAGCAAAGTCAATATAACATTTCTCCCAAAACACATCTATACAGCAATTTCACCCAAAACATTTTCCTCCTGTGCTGGGCTCAGTCTGTAGATATTGGGTTGAAAAGCAGATTTTCAGAATTATAAACAAATAAACCCTAACAATGAAATAAAACATTTTTTTTTTTAAATGGTATTTGCAGCTTTTGCAGTTTTCATCTCAAAATCTCAAAAGTATAGAACCATTACTCAACCCGTAATCCAAATCAAACAAGAAAGTGGGGTACATTAAATGATACTGACTCTATAGGTGTCGGGGTGCTTATTGGGCAGCACACTGTTTTATGTGCTTTAATTAAGGTTTTCAAAAATAATTTGGAACCCAAAGCGGTCCATACCTGTCAGACTGACTCAAGTTTAAGCAGAAAATCAAATCAAAGTCTGCACAAAAATACTGCACAAAACAAAACATGCAAGAGAATTGCAGTAATCCCCAGTGGGAGTTAACTTAGTAATAAAGAGACCGCAGGGTGCCCACACGGAGTAAAACCAAAGATTCTGGAGGCTGGAGGCATATGTTAGTAGCATACAGAGCACATGTGGGACCAGTTCAGTGGCATGTTAAAGGTGCAATTTGTGAGATATGGCCAGAATTGTAGTTTAAAACATTTTTTAAAAAATGATCTAACATTATCAGAATGTGAAGAAACAGCAGTGTTGACGCTGCTAAAGGCCAGACACTGTCTTGCTGTCCTGCTGTTTCTCCTCACTTCTGACCCCGCCTGCTGGGTCTTGACGTCCCTGAAGTCATAGTCCTCATCAGAGTAAATCACCTCTGTACTGTATCTCCTGTCATCAAACTAAGCTCCACCGGTGTCAGAGGCTGTGCCCGTTCCGTTTGGTTTCCAGCCGTGTTCAGGCTGCGGAGACCCTGTTGCCCATGGTAGCTCCCTCCGTGATCCGAGGTCACGATCTAGGCTGACTTCCGTAAGCAAGAGGCCCATTAGTTTCACTGCTCACAAAGCTAACAGCCATTGTAGCTACAACCAAAGATTACACAGCCCAAGATAACTAACTTACAGCAGACAGTATAGTAACAGCATTCGGCAGCTATGATTGGAGGAAATGAATCAAATCAAATTCTGGCTATATTTTGCAGAACCACCTTTAATACGTAAAGCAGCATATATTTAAACACACTGAGAGCATCGGTCAGAACCTTAATTTTGGGTGTATAACTATGTGTGAGGATTCTGTGCATAAAATTGTAAATCTTTGCTTGGCTTTATTTAGTTAGATCCAGAGCCAGTAAGTCGGAGGTAATTGAGGGTGAAGAGCGGGGTGAACAGAGTGGAGCATTTAGCAATTACAGAGGCAGATATCTTCTTCAGCAGTTATGGAGCTAAAACAAAGTGAATATTGGTAACCAGAAACAGGACTTCAAATGACTGATAATGTTGCTCCTTAGCTGCTTGACGTGGAAATAAGCTTGTTTTCTAACTAGCTAGCCAATCAACTTAAAAGGTGATGCTTTTTTCAGTGTTGTGTTTACGACTTGTTTCCACTTCCCACAAATGGCCAAAAAAATCTGTTATTGCTGGTTTTATATAGGTTTTAGATGATTGCGTTTTTTTTTAAATCAGTGTAGATACAGCATGAAATGGTAGTTATAGAAAATTACAGAAAATTTAAGTTTACAGTATACAGTACTTGGTTGTAAAATATATGAATCAGCTACTTCGATGACATATTTCCCCCTGTGTTTTCTAGCTGTTTATTGTGGCGCTGTCCTTCGCCTGTTTCTCCAAGGCTCTGACAGGAACCTACATGAAGAGCTCCATCACTCAAATTGAGAGACGTTTTGACCTCTCCAGCACGCACATTGGACTCATAGATGGCAGTTTCGAGATGGGTATCATCTGTTGATTTAACTAATCATTTGTGCATTTCATTAGGTCTTAATTTTGTTCATGCCACCTTTTTCAGTTCGACTCTGTAGCTGATGATTCTTTAAATGTATAAATGTTTTCTTCTGCTCTCTTGGTTTCTCTTTCTTGGAGGTAGGCAACTTGTTGTTTCTTGCTGTGGTCAGTCATTTTGGGGCCAAGCTGCATCGACCCAGACTCATTGCTGTGGGATGTTTTGTCATGGCTGTGGGGGCCTTCCTCACTGGCCTGACACACTTCTTCATGGGACGGTAAACATCAACAAACACCTGATTTTTCAAGTCTTTGTAAACATGAAGAAATACCTCCAAATGATTGTTTGATGTCTCATTGTGGCACTGCTGGTTTTCACAGCTACAAGTACCACACAGTCATTCAGGTTTTCCAGAATGACACTGTGAACATCGCCGCCTGTGTGAATCCTTTGAAAATAGAAGATGTACCACAAATTCACGTCGAGCCCTCTGTGGACGACAACACAGGTAAGACAGATAAAAACACGTTCCACTGACATATCAGTAATTTGGATTCCCGTTCATCTAAATCTGCAATAAACAAGAATTTTATGCAAGGAAAGACACTCATTTTACACTTTTTTTTACTGCCATTTGGTACAGTCAAAGTACAAATTAAAAAGGAGGAGGTTGCGCTTCAACAATGAGATTCTCAGTGGAGTGCTAGGCCCAAAGTCCAGTGAGTACATTCCAAAACATATGATAGGAGCAGCACATCTCACATTTCAAATTCAAAACGCTGTGAAGAAGGCTTTGTGCCGAAGCACGTAAGCGTTTCTCTTCTTGATGCGAGCCAAATAAACAAGTGAGATGTGACTATTTTGTCCTCCTTGAATTTGAAATCTGAGATGTGCCGCCCTTTCATATTTTTGGGAATTTAACTTGTGCAGCTTTCCCTAAGAATCCGTATATAGGTACCTTTAGGTGTGAGGGAACACTGTCTCATTATTTTACTGGCATCGTTAGCAACATGGCTCTATGGATGGTAATGTTGGTCTGTCGGTCATTCCACCACTTTTGTCTAGACTCTAGAATATATCAGCACCAATTGGATGTATGCTGGCTTTGGTGATCCACTTTCCTCTAATGCCAGCAGCTGGTCAAATTGTCATTTATCAAGTGAAATACCTCAACATCCACAACATGGATTATAAATATAATTTTGTACAGATATTCATGGCTTTGAGACAATGACTCCTTCTGTCTTTGGTGATTCCATGACTTTTCCTCTAGCCCCACCACAAGGTTGACATTTGTTGCATTGAAATGCTGCTAAAATGGCTGTATACTCTTTGCAGCTTGTATAAGCTCATATCTTGCATCTGTAGCTTGTCTCCTGAAGAGGACATGTAGGACAAGAAATAGAAGCCTGATAATAATACTTGCAACTGTACAGTACTCATCATGTGGATGGAACCTGGTTACCGCTTTCTGACAAACCTCTACCCATAGATGCCTTTGCTATGATCACTGCCACAACAGTAGCATATACACAGAGTCCACCTTAACATGAAACCTGGTTAAAAGCCCAACAACTCATTGGCTTTCTTTCAAACATCCCTGGAATGCACTGATCCTGGTCTGACCTTCAAAGCCACTCACCTCCCGTGCTGTGCACAGCCGCTGAAATGATCAACCCCAAAGGCAAAGTCAAAGCTTCTGTAATTTTAAACTTACAGCCCTGGGGGGAAAAAAAGACCCTGTTAACCAAAACTAAATGGGACGCAGCATTCACAACCTCGCTTCAGCAGGACCAATGATCAGTCTGTGTGTGGACTGCAGAGCACGGCAACAAGAGCTGAAAGCTGGGAAAAGGGAAAAGAAAAAGAAAAGAGGCAGAATAATATGTGGGACTGACAGGTCATAATGTCATCAGTAAAAAAAACATTGGTCATATTTATGGTAATAAATTCAGCTCATATCAATGTATTCTTCAATGTTTTGAGGAGCAGCTCAATTCTAGTTCTCAGAGATGGGCTCCGTCTTTCTATTGTTGAGCCATAATTAATTCCTCTTCTCACAGAAACATGTCACACACCCACAGAATGCAATGTATTGATCCTGTTCAGCGACTCTGACGAGAAAAAGAAACACAATACGGAAGTCACCTCCAATGCAGCGCTATACAAGCTTAAAGCCACATCCTATTCAAGTGATACTGAATGAACACCACATTGTATTCATACATCTGGTTTTCTCTTTCTCCATAACAGTTTGATGTTTTTTTTATTCATCTTTTGATGACGTCTTCTTTATAGATCCCAAATTATGAATCTGTGAATGATACAGAATGACACACACACACGCACACGCACACACACACACACACACACACACACACACACACACACACACACACACACACACACA
>JBBPCS010022396.1:0-24848 GCA_037974645.1 Hollardia meadi
ACCTACTCTACATGTTAAGTGTCATGAGATAACTTTGTTGTGAATTGGCGCTATATAAATAAAATTTGATTTGATTTATATATTTCAATGTTTGACTGACACATTCCTACAATGTAATTTATTGGGTGCTGCCACCATTAGTCACTCAGAATGTACTGATGTCTGTCGCAGATTACACATTATTGTTCTAAGTTGGTTTTCCATGAGTCAAAGTTGGCAGGGACTTGATAGATTGACATCTTTAAACCTAACAGAGCTTGCCTGTCATCACCCTTCTTGATTTTTCTAAAAGTTTTATGTCATGCAAATCAGTTAGGTAGCTGACAATCATTCTTTATTATGTAGTTATGTAGTGCAGTGACTTTAAAACGGCCCACTATAGATTTCAATTCAGAGTATTGTATTAGCAGATATGTACCACTTAATAAACTCCTCCTCCTATGTACCACCCCTATAAGCTCCTCATACCAACAAAAGGCTGATCTTAACTCTGGTTTCTTGCTGCAGGTAAACTGGGAGTTCTTTCCTCTGTTTCAGCTGTGTCACTGAGCTGCTACTCTGGTTGTTGGCTATGTATGATCAAGGCATGTAGGTTCAGTTATCGACGTGTTAAGTTGCATGACTGGTGCCAACTGTAGTTTTGGCAATTGCAAAAGTAAGGCATGTAGCAGCCTAGCCAATGACTGAAAACCCCACCACCACCACCATGACAGCTTAAATGTGATCATGGAGTAGTATGGTTATTTTTCAGCAAAGAAGGGTTCAATGCTGTCCATGATTAATTTAATAGAGAAGGCCCACAGGTAGATTCACAAGTAGAAACTCAGTGAAATATTCTGCAAATGTACTGCAATGTCTAACCCATTTGAAAGTATGATAAGGGTGACAATTTTGGGCTTGTTTGAAACCTTTGTGTGGACATGAAGGGAGTCATTACACCAGCCACATAACCCACATTACAAAAGCAGGCAAGGAAAAAGCCCATAAGAGGTGTGTTGTATTCTTTATTTGAGCAGGTTGTGACAAACCAGAGCTGTGTTAAGCTTTTTAGATATTTACATTATTACTTAAAAAAAAAATCTAATAAATTTTAACTGTAAAAAACAAAAAGCAAATGTGTACAGTGATAACACTGATAAATACATTTTGTTGATCTCTAAGACTCCTTAAAGATGATGTCCTTTCCACTGTATGTGAATTTGTTTTGGGGGAATTTTTTTGTAATGCAGGATTGTGTGTAAAATTAAGTTTTTCTATAGGTCCCGAGTAATTTCTTCTTGAAAATGCAACTCAGAATCTGGGACTTTGTCATCACTTTAGAAACAATTATTTTACTATTTTCTGTAGTTAATATGCAGACACCAGATTTTTAAATGATCTTTGTGATAAAATATACAGTGTATGTGCAATATTTCTGGAGGATGGTGGCTAGACATTCAGATGAAGCACAGAAATATTTTGATCATAATATTGTTGTGTGACCACTATGCCTCAGGTGGTGAGAACTCATTTGCAATGATAAAATAAAAACACTTATGGAAACAATAGCAAGTATGAATGAGAGGGAGTTCTGAGAAATCTGTTTTACTATTTTTTAAAATGTATTCCTGGCCCTATGGAGAAATTACAGTAATATTCTTACAGTATTCCCAACTGTGTTTCTAACATCATTTTCATGTTTTGGTACCTGTCACATAAAAAAGGTTCCTCAAGTGTTCATACATTTTGAATGTTCTTGAACTTAAAACAAGGTTCATGATTGACTTGCCTGTAGGCAGATACACACAACCTGATCCTCCAGCTCAACCCAACAAATGTCCTTTGGTGAACCTGACATGAATGTTGGTTACTGTAATAATTGATAAAAACTGAAGAAAAACTTGGCAGACCATGCAAGGAGATGTTTTATCGTAGAAAAGTCCTTTACAGATGACTTCTTTTGTTAACAAACATACATGTTGTGTTAGTCATGGCCTTGTTAGAGTACAGAGTAACCAAGCACATTTAACTTATTTTAATACAATTAACATTAAATGAAATGAATAACACAAGGTGAAAATTTGCTTCACTTTCTGAACACACCATTAGGTTACATTTCAACTAGCGCCATGTGCAAATGGAGTTTGTTAAGCTGCTGATGTCAAAAAAGTCTCAACTCTGCATCTCTGTGTAACTGTGTATGCTCCTGCGTCATACACATTATTCATTCATTAGTACTGTTAAACACTTTCGCCTCAGTGTTAACTGGTGTTGGTCAACAGAGCAGCACTGTGTTTTGGAATTGGCTTAGTATTTTGTTCTCACTGCTGGCCCTGACTTCCCAGGGCTCTCTGGGTCTATAAATACCAGCTCGCTCTGAAAAGACGGAGTACTGTGTGACCCACTGGGACTAAATAGGAGCTCAACCTCTTACTGTAGGCATACTGACATACATACACTTCGCTGTTATAAATTCAGATTTTCTTACATTGCAGTGAATGGAATACAGTCCCTGGAGGATCAACAAATAAAACAAACAGAACATCAGTATTTTCCACACTAAAAGGTAAATACCTTTTAGGAAATTCATTTAAATCATTCATCAAACCCTCAAGCCTAACTGGAAACAGTGATGTTTGTTTCCACTGATGTTGAAGCAACGTATGGGTGTCTGTTGTGTATATATGTACTTATCATAATTGCCCTAAATTAATTCACATTATACAGAAAGAACACAAGCGATGGATTTCAAAACTCACTGAATTATTTCCCTAATTTGTGTGGAGCAATGATTGGACACATCTGGACAAGGCTCAACTGTTAAATTGAATATGTTTCCCAAACAACTTGGATAATGTCAAATGAGGAAAGGGTTATTGGAGAACATTTTTTTCCCCTATTACATTTGTTGATTGGATAACAGCTCAACTTTGCCCAGATGCTATCTGCTTAAAGAGAGCAACTCCAGCAACATTTTTGACTAAAGGCTTAGTAAATATCTAATGTATTTAAAAATAAGCAAAAAACACAAAATGATGTACTTGAGGGCATGAACATAATAATGTTGAATTAGTTATTCAATGCTAGAAAAACGGGGTGAAACGTCATGATTAACAGCTGAGCCTTGCTCGCGATTGGGCGGACCGGTGTATGGGCAGGAACTCGATACCGCGGCTCTGCTTCCTGGTCACTACTGCGCAGTCTCTGGATCCGAACGACGTCACCAGCACAAGATGGCAACGCCCGTATATTTTGGCTTCACTTTTGTACAATGGGAGGTGTCAATACCCGATCAGTCCCGGCTGCCCGACCTCGTCCTGCACATGCGCGAAAATTGTCCTATTAGTAAAGTAAGGTTAACGCAAATGTGCCTGCCTGATGGGAGCTGGCTGCCTGTCCAGTCTGCGCATGCAGGAATTTTTACATCGTTTTGAGAGAGGTGGTTGTATCGATTGGCCGTGAAATTCTACATTATCTACAGTGTAAAAAGATTGCACTGCTATGCCCGAGAAAGAGTTCAACGCAGCCCTTTGGCAATGTTTTGATAGTTTAAATGATATTTAATCAGTGGAAGTGTAATAGCTCAATATTATGTAACAGGAAATTAAATTATAAAAAATCTTAATTAGTATTGGAAATTTGCAATTTCTAACTGACTATGGGATGTATTAGAAATTTTCCTTTATTTGTTGTTTGATGTAAGATACAAAGCTTTGTGTAGAGGATTTATATCGTGTATCAGAAAAATTTCAATAAATTGCCTAAATACGAAATTAGGAGATTGCATGTCAACACAATGGGCAATAATGAGATCAGCTAAATTATTTGAGGTCATGTTCATGTATCAATAAGATGATATGTACAATAACTGGATAATGTAACTAATTACTTAATGTGTGTACTGAAATTAATAATTTGTACTCTGAAATTATAATTTTTTAAATCTGCATTCAGACCTTCCATGTCACAGGGCTAATTTAAAACACACTCTTATAAAACATTTTTAAAATTCTATTCTCCTGTCTGTAATGCACTGAAACATTTTTCTCCACATGTTGCAACACAAACTGGGTCTTGAGATTTTTCCAAATAAAATTATTTTGAAAACCTGTAAACAGCACTATACAAATATAATTTCTTGGCTTGAACCATTGACATAAATAAAGATGGAAGATGGAAAATTGTACAAAAGTGAAGCCAAAATATCCCAGATACGAGCGCTGACATTTTGCACTGGTGACCACATTCGGAGCCAGCAGCGACTGGGCAGTGAAGCCGCAGTCTGAAGTTGCTGCCCATACACCCGCCCGCCCAAACGCAAGCAGGACTCGGCTGTCAATCATGACGTTTCACCCCGTTTTTATAGCATTAAATAACTAATTAAAACCAAACTGATCAGAAAAATGAATACTTGAACATACATCAGCATGATAAGAACTACCTAAAACGACAGAAAGCATCTATGGGAAACATTTACTTAAGCTGTACTTTGAGTTTTTAGTTTGGTCCATGTCCTACCTGAAATCATTGAGGAGGAGAGGTTTATGATCTATACTGCAGCCCACCACCAGGGGTGATCGAGATTTTTTGGCTTCACTTTTGGGGAGCTCTCTTGTCGTCCATCTTTATATACATTCAATGGCTTGAACAGGGAAACCTGCTTTGTTTGAGGGTTGTGAGTGCACAAAAATTCAGTTAAATATTAATGTGCTAATCAAAAATCATGCCAGCACCTTGTCGAATACTATTCCAAAAGGTCAAGGAATAACATTTACTACTACTGTCATATTCATTGAGGGCATTGCTTTGAATATATTAATAAATTGGTTTATTACCACATCACAGCACCTAGACCACTTGAAACCCATTCAGGTAAAAACTCATCCAGTCTGAAAAATATTTTCCAAAGTAACTATTGTTTCTTGTAACCTATTACTTAGACACCAAGGAGTGGCAAAAATTGTAGTGCAAGGCCTAACTCCAGGTTTACAAAATGCTTAAGTGAGACACAACATTTACACTTAAATAACTTGTGTCTGCTTCAGAGTTGTTTTTTTACAGTCTAAACTGGACTTAGTTGGACTTCTTTAGGCTTTTCCCTTGATCATATTAACTACAGCAGAAATAATGGGAAACTCTACTAGACTGGCATTCACTAGATATGACTATCTAGGCCTTTTCTTAACTGTCCACTCAAAGGTCAGCGACTCACCCTTTGACTAGTCTGCCTCCACTTTATGTTGCACAAAGCATGTGAGTCAGACTTTGTAAACAGGAGCAACGTCTGACTGTCCCCGTTTGAGTTAATGAGTGATGAAGTCCTAAGCCAGCGAACAAGGCATCTTTCTGTGCTGACTTGAGCCTGTGTTAGTTAATGACTAATTACAGCATTGTGTTTAGCATTACCTGTCAAGGTGAGTGAGTGGCACAGATGGTTCTGTTAGAGAAGGACAGCTGACCTAACTGACTGTGCTGTGTGCAGCAGTGGAATTGTGTCATCGGCCAAAATGGAAACTAGTGGAAATGTTTACATGAGATCTGCATTATGTCTGCCAAATATCTTGGCTAGATGATTTTGTATAGGCTTTGATGACCGTTTGGACCAACTATTTTTCGCCAGCAACAGGGCTGGAAGGGTTGAGACCTGCTGAAGACCAGTTTTATTGTTCAGTGCATAATCAGCTTTTGTGGGATAGATAACAAGAAAAGTTGTGTACAGCAAGTTTGTAGACTGCACACAAATTCTTCAACACAGTGAATCACACCCCTGCTGCAAAGGTTAAAATCAGAAGCTTGGGGTTATGGACACAGGCAGGTGGTGGTGTCAAGAGGGCATCAGCTTGCAGCTATGGACTTGAACCCAGAATTAAGCCTGATGTACTGGGAAGTGTCTGCTATTCCTAATTTTGAGCTTGAATGCTGCTCGGTTAAAGGCTGTTCCCTAACATTACCAGTAGAACTTGAAGTAGATACATGTATCTGAGAACAGAGGCATAGGCCTTTGGGCTCTCAGGTCACACTAAAATAGATGAAAAGCACATGCGGGTAAAGGTTTGGTGGTGTGTCTAAACAGGGCTAAGTTAAACTATTTAATAGGCAGGTAGTGACATTCTTAAACTCAAAAGTATGAAACTGAGAGAATGAGTCTCTCTGGGTGAAGGTGAGAGAGACAGGTATTGCTACAGACTGTGTTGTGGAATGTGTGGTGGAGCCTTTGTGGTTTGCAAAGTGTATGGGAGGGGGAGGGACCCTAAAACACTGCTGAGCTACTTCTGAGTTGCAGGTCCCTCCCCCAGCTCAAAGTCAGTCTTTGCTCTCTTTCCCTTAAAGAAACAGTTGCCTCACAGTGTCTCTTTGGCCTTGGTACTCTTATCAATCTTTTGGCATCTTCTCTTTTTTCCGTCTTTGCTCATGAAGTTGATGTTGACCCACAGGCTGAGGACGCACACACTGACAGATAGCGCTGACTGTAATGATTGCTGTCTGGCTCCACTGATGATATTGCTCTCTTGGTTTCCCCCAGGTCCATGTGTGGTCAGTGAAGTGTCCTGGAGAACAGCATGACATTGTATAAGTTGAGCACCTGGGTGAGATGAGGTGAGTGAACAGGCAGAAAAGTGTGATTTAAAGGTCTATCCTGAAACCAGAGTGTGCTGTTAATCATCAGCACAGTACAGGCTAAATAATAAGAATAAGCTAAAACAGATACAGTGAAGCTATGCATCTATATACTTTGTCCAGTAGCAATTTTACATTTCCAAGTTGCTGCTTGTGCAGTGGTCAGATGTGTATTGCACATAGGTCAGGCTCAGATCAGGAGAAATTATCTGAATTTGTCTTTCAACTCTAGGGCCCAATACAGAATTTTAGTCTGAATCACTGATCTGAATCATCTAAATCAATACTTTTCTTTTCTCCATCAGTGTCGGCTCTTAGCAATGTGAGCTCCACTGATAAACAGGCACAGCTATTCTCCACCAATTTTTTACCAGCCACCCAAATGCACCCAGACAATAAACTGGCCAATCATGGCAAACAGGTCACCAATGACAGCCGATCCCAAATACCCAGTATAAACCAGCAGGCTCAGCAGCAGCAGGGAGCTACTAGCCACCTGGGTCCAAAGAACGCTGGTGCCGGGAGCCATGGAGTCAAAGCCAACCAGATTGCCCCTTGCAACCCTGGGCTGAAGGCTGTCAGTCAATCAGTGAGCAGCGTCGGAGGGATGCTGAAAACCAAATCCAAGCGGGAGCGGAGCATCACCACTGACACTGGTGAATCAAGAAATGCCATTCCTCCAGCCCTGGAGACCGATGCCAAAGGAGGTAAGGCCTGCATGCACAGAGGAAACTGTGTCATACAGTATAGACAGGGTGTATCTGTTGTAAGTATGCTGAAGTTCACTTAATTTAACTTCCTGTCAGCCAAATCTTAACCCGAAATACCAGATTACATGCATTCACCTCCTCCACGGCAGGAAGTGAATGTAAGGACTGAGAGGACAGAAGAACTTGTTTTTTTCTCTTGCTGAAATGCCCTGACCTTTCAGTGAAGCATCAGAATTTCCCCCTGGCTTTTGATAGTTTGTGCCATGCCTGCGCTGTAGTGACGTGTCTCAAATGAAAAAGCAGCTGGGCTTTTTGTAGAGCTCTGAGGGAGAGATAGGTCATGAGGTTGTGAAAACTTTGTAATCCTAGAGCAGTGGTTATTAAAGGAGACAGTGAGTGGGTGGAAAGACTTAAAGACCTGTTTGTGAGTCTCAGTAAACATTTGTGTTCATATGGTTCAGTACAGAGTGGTTGAAGTGCATTTGTTGTTGCTTATTTAACCGTTCATGTGGTCATGTGAACGTTTCACTGCAGATGACATTAATGTGATTTTGTAATCGTCATCTGAGCTTCCACAACATGACTTGAAACTCCTGTTTAAACACACACGCACACACACACATACTGTACCATGACACACTCAGAGGCAGAGCTGTGTTGCCAACACAAAGAGCGACATAGAGGCTGAAAGGAGGACAGAATGAAAGATGGGGTTGATCATTTGAAGGGTAATCTCTTCTGGCTCCATTGACCTCTCCCTTTCATGCACATATTTACACACACATTCCTTCTGTCTCTCTTTTCTTATTCTCTTATGATTTTATTTCTGCATGTAGAAAAACAAAAGCGCATTCAAATGAAACAGGCCTCCCTCCTCTACACTACAAATCAATCTGCTGACAAAATGACGAAGCTTTTTCAGTGACATGTAGTTTGAACATGGTAGCAGACAGTGGCTCAATAGCTGACTTTCTTGTTAAGATAAACAAACTGGTAATGATAACATTCCCAGAAGACAAGAGGTCAGCTCTGTTGTGCTGCCTATGTGTGTCAAGGCAGCAGTCCTCCCTCTGATGTCTTCTCTATATTGTCTCAATTCCTCTCTTCCTTACTTCCTTCCTTACTGTACATTCATTGTCTCTAAAGTCTGTGGTTCCCCACGCTTATCTGAGGTGTTTATTTTTTTATGGAGCTTCTCTAAATATGTGACAGTAATCTGGGATATTGCTAGTGAATCTTTCTTTCCTGTCATCATTTGGAATTTAAACAAAGTATTGTATTTACTGTCAGAAGTTGGCTGTGCCTCTTTCACTGCAGGTTACCTTCTGGAAATGTTAAAGCTGCTACATTTTTCTTGCAGCTGTTTGCACTCACTGGCACACAGCAGCTAGTGCATCCACAAAATCATAATTGTGCCATGTAAGATGGCTCAGCACATGAATCTCAAAACATTGTATCTACCAATGTGATTAGTATGCGTGGGATAATGCCAAAACTGAAATGAGGAGAAATGGAGATGGTGCAGTGTTTTATATTTACCTGTAAATATTTTTAATATTTCAGTAATTTTATTTAATATTGTAGTTAATGTAAAGATATAATATGTAGGATTGATGTGTGAAGAGGTCCAAAATCAACTAGATCTTTGTAATATATTTTGCTGAGTTGTGTGCTTGCATTATCCCAAATGTTTCCAACAATGATCAAACCAAGAGAAATCCATACTTTTATTCAAGGTAACGGTGTATTAAATTTGGCCGCCTGTCACTAAGACTTCAAGGAGAGAGTCAGAGGTGAGGAAGAAAGTTGGAAAAATGACTAAATGTAACATAACATTACGTCGTCTGTGAACATTTCTGCCTGAGTCATGTCAGATAGATTTTCATCGGAAATATTAGTTGTTTAACATGAAGACAACTCCTGTGATCCCACACTACCTACACCAATTGTTTTGTTTTTATTTGGAGACCCCTAACATCAGAAATTACATGATAAATTTATAAGTCAGCTCAGTATTTATTCATTTCACTTGTCGCACAGGAAAAAAGCACATTTGCATTGCTGTTTTATACCAGCTTTCCAATGACATTGCAAGAACAAGATTGCAGAAAGTATAAGCATACTTTCCGGTCAAAACAGCAGGAGCATGTTTGCAGAGGAGATGGTTCAAGCATGGGTGCATGAACCCAAGTTTCACCGGCTTTCATTTAAACTGATTCTGCCATTGGACATCTTATTCGGATTTACAACCCTGATTCCAAAAAACGTTGGCACGCTGTGTAAAACATCACTTAAAACAGAATGTTATAATTTACTAATCCTTTTTGACATATACTCATTTCAAAACAGTACAACGCAATATGTCTGTGTATGTTTTACCTCACTAATTTCATTGATTTTTGTAAATATATGCTTCTTAGTTTGATGCCAGCAACATGTTTCAAACAAGTTGGGACAGGGGCAACAAAAGACTGGGAAACTTGTGGAAAGCTCAAAAACACCTGTTTGGAACATTCCTCAGGTGAAACAAGTGAAACAGGTAACAGGTGATGGTATCATGATTAGGTATGAAAAGGCCATCATCAAAAGGCTCAGATGTTCACAAGCAAGGATTGGGCAAGGTTCACCACTTTGTGAAACACGATTGCATAAATGTATATATATATTACTACATGGGAGTGGGAACACTTCATAAAACCATTGTTGGTGAACACACTTCATTTTCAAATGATTACATTCTGTTTTTTCTAAATTTTACACAGTGTTCCAACTTTTGTAAAGTCTTCTAACTTTCAGCACTTAGGGCAAACCATTAGAACTGATTAGAACAGTAGTACATTAGCTTCAGGCTCTGGAAAATGCAGTGGTGAATTTAGATTAGTGAATTATTTATTATTTAATCATTAGCAATGAATGATAAAAACAAAATAACATTGGTAATAGCCTTTAAAGGAACAATACTATCACAGTTTTTATCTAAGTGTTGGTGTTTGTGTGTTATCCTCTAGAGAGTGTCATGCGCAGTAAGCGGCGCTGTGTTCTCGAGAAGAAACAGCCATATAGTGGAGATGAATGGTGCTCTGGACCTGACACAGAGGAAGATGAAGATAAGCCACACACTGCGATTCACCGTGAGTCTGTTTACCTCCATAGAGAGGGGAATGCATTGCCAGTTGCTTTTGTCTGAATGTAGCACAGTCATCACTAACAATTGTGTCATTGTGACCACACTTGTGAAGGCAGCATGACTTGAATGTAGAAATCCCCTGGCACGTCTCAATTGAATTTTCTGTAAAAACAAAAGATTAAAGCTATAAATTATCCATAGCTTTTTTCGTATCCTGAAGACACACTGAAAGGAAATGTCAGCCTGAAGTGCTATAATATCCCTTTCCACTGATTTCACTTTAGGCGTGTTTTATCTCCATCTAGTGTTAAGATGTTGTATTCAAAATGTGAGCTGACTACAATTATAAACCAGGTTATCACTTCAGACAAATTGAACTTGTGTGCTGCTGATTTTTCTCAGGGGAGCGTGGGCTGGCCGGTCCTATGCAGGGGCTCTCTGATCGCCTGTCTGCTGGAACCATGTCTGAACCTGGGGGTCCTGTAATTGGATGTGGAGCGGGTTCAGGGCTAAAGACAGAGCCACCTCAGCCTTCACAGCAAGTAGTGTATGTTTTCACAACCAGCCTAGCCAACAGGTGAGAACTATTTGCAGACCTGATATATGCGATTATTCTCATTAGATGAGGGAAAATCTAGATTTTATTTATCTAATTAACAAACTTGATTCATTCTATATATTTTGATTAGATCTTCATGTCAGATCATTTAATTTTTAATATTGCTCTATTTGTTTCACAGTGCTGCAGAGGCAGTAGTGAAAGGACAGACCGATTCCATCCTTCTGTTTCACCAGCAAAATGTTCCGCGCACCAAGTTGAGTCAGGTCAGACATCCACAGCTCAGTGGCAAATTAAACAAAATGTGAAGTTTGTGTTCAGTCTGTTCAACATTGAGGGGGTGAAAGTGTTTTACCACATGAGAGACCACAGGTGCAAAGTATGTGGAAGCTAACTTTGTTTAGCTATTTTGAACTCAGATACCTCTTTGTTCCTGTTTCATTAGCTGTTGTTGTGACTGCTGTGAATATTTGCACTGAGAAAGTAAAATGCACTGTTTTTTTGGAAAATGAAAAAATTGACTACTTTTATAATAGTTTTTAATAGTTTTTTTAATCTAATATACTATAAAATATAATAACAATCAACAACAATTTTACTAACACTAAAAATAACAATAATGTAGGTGCAATAACAGCATTTTAACAGCCTAAAATTGTTTATTTTTCTCCTTTTGTCTGCCATAGGGCCACCCATCAGGGAAGCTTCCTAAACTTTCTGAGAAGATAAACTCAAGCAGCTCTCCAGCCACAGGCACCCCTAAATCCCAAAGTGGAACTCCCCAGCCAGCCTCGGTAGGAGTTGTAGGCCCATTGCATCCTGTAGGCACGCCATCATCAGCAGGACACTCTGATAGTGAGTCCTCTCAGACGAGACCTGGTGGAGTCTCCAGCAATAACAGCATCATCACTCATAGGGCAGAGGTAGGGAGCATGGCCACACCTGCAGGCCGAGTTCCAGGTAATGGAGATGGGGAGGGAGCAGTGAGTATCACCCTTCCTGTTGCTAATCTTTCTCCCTCGGAGAGTCCCTCCATCCTGTCTGCACACCTACAGAGTGATACAGGCCAGAGGAGTGGCCCAGAGAACTCGGATTGTCTTTCCAAAGAGCAGCTGGAACACAGGGAGCGATCTTTGCAGACGCTGAGAGACATAGAGAGGCTGCTTCTGCGAAGTGGGGCAAGTGGAGGCCCTGGAGACACAGGAGGTTCCAATAACAATGCTAGTAATAACTCCTCCAATCTAAGTAATAATAACAATACTGATAGGAGTGGTGTCCTCGACAATAGTGATAATGGTACTCATAACTCTGGAAATTGCAGTAGTGGTAATATGCTATCGTCAGCCTTGGCTTCAATTGGAGGGATGAAGAGATATGAAGAACCCCTCCAGTCCATAATTTCTCAAACACAGTCCCTTGGTGGACCTGCCCTTGACAGCCCTCAAATTGATTCCCACCATAACCTACCACAACATCTCCATCATCAGCTGGCTTCACCTGGGGTCGACATGGGTCCTTTTCCTGGACCAGAAGGGCTGACACCAGAGCAAATGGCATGGAGGAAACTTCAAGAAGAATACTACCTAGAGAAGAGACGGCAACAGGAAATGCAACCCCACACACATCCCCAGCACTTTAGAATGATGTCTGAGATGGGCATGCATGGAGGTCCTATGATGATAAGAGGACCCCCTCCTCCCTACCACAGCAAACCTGGAGACCAGTGGGGTCCTGGCAATATAATGGGAGCAGGAATGAGTGGAAATGCACGAATGATAGACGTGCACCAAGATGGACCCCATGGCCCAAGGTTCCTGGGACAGATGCAGAGAGGGGCACCTGGTGGTTTTCCTGGTAGTGCAGGGGAACTTTTATCAGTGGAGGGTCCAGGATCCCAAAGGCCCACCAGGCCAGGAATGATTTGGCTAGATGATATTCCAAATAATATAGGTGGTGGAGGTCGCTTTCATGGCTGCTACCCCAGTGGACCTGCTCAGCACTTGCAAGGTGACCCAGAGCATCCGTTAACTCATGAGGAAGTGTTTCGCATCATGCAGAAACGGCAGATGCAGGGTCTTCCCAGGTTTGAACTTGACAGATTAGCTAAACTGCAGCAACAGGGCAACCTTGGCTCAAGAATTATGGATAATCCTGGGGGCCTAGACTTTCCTAATTTGGGAATGGGCCAGGGTCCACCCTCCTCTCGAGTTGATCCTATGGACTTTCCTGGCTCACAGGAGATAATGAGCTCTCCTGGAGGGGGTCCCCAGAGGAGAGACTTGGTAGATTCTCCTCTAAGGAGCAATCTTACAATGAACATGAACCCACAGATGAATGTTCAGCAGCAACAGCAGATGATGCTATCCCAGAAGCTGCGAGGAGGTCCTGCAGGGGGGGGGCCTTTAGGTGAAATGTTTAGCCTTGGAGAGATTTCACGAATAAGGGCTTCACAGAATGGAAGAGGAGGGAATAAGGTAATGATGCCAGGACCTGATGGCCCCTTCCAGTTCCCCAATCAAGGTCCCTTCTCTGGAGGACGGATGGAAGGGCCCTATCTTCAACAATCTGGCCCTGGGTTGTTTGGGCCTGACCAGCAAAGTCCTAATCAAATAGGAGGTACATCACGGCTTAGTCATATGTCTGTGACTGGAGGCCTCAGGGGAGCAGACCTCAGTCCTAGGCACCCCTCGGACCTATCAATCAATGTCGACCCCCTGACCTCTCCTTCAGTGCCTCCTCCTCATCAGCTTAAGTCTCCATCTCTCAACCAAGAGCCATCTCCTCTTTTACCTTCTCCCTCTGCTCCAGGACTGAAGTCACCCTCACAGGTCTCTGCAGGGCATCACCCTCCTCTTCCCCCTGCATCTGGTGCTGGGACTCCTTCTTCTTCCATGAAGTCTCCCCAGGTCCTGGGGTCTTCCAACCTTGTGTTGCACTCTCCATCTGCCTCTCCTGGACGACTAAAGTCCCCAGCCGTGACTGTGGGCTCACCAGGGTGGGTGTCTCCCAAAACAGCTCTTTCAAGTCCAGGTGGTCCACCCAGTGGTAAGCTAGTGGGCAATGGAGGAAGTAGTTCCACTGAGACAGGTACAATCAGAATTCAAGATGATGTTGGTTCATCATTAATGCTGTTCCTTGTATTGCTGTGACATTAACATCTTTCTGTTTATGTTCTTTGCAGGCCAATCACTCCCCCCCAGGAGTTCCAACTCTACCCCCATTAGCCAGCAAGGATCCATGAATCCTAGTATGTCATTTACTTCCTCTCCCAATGCCCTTCCATCTCAGAATCCTTTATCTCTTATCATGTCTCAGATGTCAAAGTATGCTATGCCCAGTTCTACTCCTCTCTACCATGATGCAATTAAAACAATTGCCACTTCTGATGATGAGATGCTGCCAGAGCGACCTCTTCTAGCTGGTGTCAGCATTGCAGGTAGGAAAAAAAGGACACATTATTTGACAGAAAACACCTTATACAGTTCAGCAGTATGCAGAGAGGAAGCAGTAGGATGGTCATGGTCCAGAATTTTCCATGCCATAAGAAATTATTAAATATTTATAATGTGTTGAAAAAAATATTAATATTTTCAGAAGTTAATTGTGTTATTTCTAACATACTGGCTGTGTTTTGTTACTAGGAAACATGGGGAACCCCCAGACCTCCCAAGTACTTGTCTCCCAGAGCTCCACTGGTCCCCACAGTGATCCACAAAGCCCCATGGGTATTGTAAGCCAAGGTCAGCAGCACCTGTCTCATGAGGCCTCAGGACCTGTGCTTTCTTCCCCAAACCACATGGGCATGGCTGCCATAAATTCTGCCATGATGGGAGGAGGCACACCTGATGGAATGGGGCCCTGTAATGTTTCACCTATATCTCAGAGCCAGATGGCAGGCTTTCCTCGCATTCAGCAACCACCTCATGGGCCCATGCACTCACCTATTGGTGGAATGTCACAGAATTTCTCTCAGCCCAATGAGGATAATATACCACCTCAACAGTTACACCTGCTTAGCAAAGGCCATCCTCTCCAATGCTCTACTCATCCCTCAGACTCATTTGCCTCTTTGCCCTTGGGGGATGGCCCTGATCTAAGTGAAGTCATACGACCCACTCACACAGGGATCCCTGAGTTTGATCTCTCCCGCATCATTCCCTCTGATAAGCCCAGTAGCACTCTTCAGTATTTCCCAAAGAGTGAGCCACATCAACATCCACATCAGGGGCCATCTCAGCAGCCTACTCCACAGCAGCTCCTCAAACAGCTGTCTTCTTCTGGTCCTTCACACAGCAGCGGCCCTTCATCCAACCCCCACTTAGCAAACTTACAGAATATGATGGCTGAACAGCAGCTGCCGCCTCACCCTTCCCATGGTGGAATACGCCAAAGTATGGGCATTCCTCAGGTGGGATCTAGGAGTATGGTTTCTGGTGGGGGCATGGGCCCCATGTGCCCTCCTGGACATATGATGGGAAGGACAGGTATGGTTCCCCAGCAGCAACTCCAGCAACAGCAAACCATGATGGCGAACAGCCTTCTTCACCATCCTTCCAATCCATACCCTGGCATGATGTCCTCCCAGCAGCACTCTCACAACCTGATGGCACAGCAGAACATCATGATGATGCAGGCTAAGCAGCGAAGCATGTCAATTCCAGGGGATCCTTTTGGCTCTCAGGGTCCTCTAATGTCCCCTCAGGGTCCCATGATGGCCCCTTCTCACCCACAGCCTGGTATGATGGGCCCCCAGTCTCTCAGACAGCGTGGAATGTCTCTGGACAGTCCTGTTGGCTATGGCCCCGGAGGTATGGCCAATATGCCATTCTGATCCAACTCACATAAACTAAAAAAAAAAGAGGTTCTACTAGGTTGTTGTACAGTTGTTTGAGGAGAGGAACTGGAAAAACAATATATCAGTGATACACTTCAAATTTTGGATTAAAACTGATTTAAAATATTGAATATTTAAAGGCACTGTAAATGGTTAAATAACAACCTGAAGCCATTTTCTAAAATACTGTAAAATATGTATATTTCAAAGATGTGTGTATTTGTTGTGGGAACAGATTGGCAGTCAGGAGAGTTGAGTGCCTCAAATTTCTATTTGTTTTAATATAATTGATTTATTTTCTCCAACTACCAAACTGCTGTGCAAAGGAAATATATGTGATATGTGCAAAGGACTATGTATGTGTGTGTGTATATACAATATATACGCCGATCAGCCACAACATTAAAACCACTGACGGATAAAATGAATGACACTGATCATGGTTACAGTACAATGTTCTAGTGGAAAACCCTGGGTTTTCTGGGTGTCATCTGGGTGTGCCGTTGCCATGGGGGGTGCTTGATCTGCAAGGGTTTTTGGGCAGATGGTTTGTGTCAATTGGCATCCACATGAATGCCAGGATCCAGGGTTTTCCAGCAGAATATTGCACTGTAGCAAGATGATCAATGTTATTCATTTCAACTGTCAGTGGTTTTAATGTTGTGGCTGATCGGTGTATATACATATATACCTGCTGTATATGAGATGCACTTTGTGATTGTTTGAAGTTGCTCTGTTTAACTGTGTTTTAATAGAAGTCTAAAAATATACTCGTCTCAAATGTGATTTTGGTTATTGTGTTGTCAATTATCATTGTTTGATAATACTGACATGGGGACACAATTGTTGTATATATGAAATCTTTATTAAATTCAGTTAGTACCAGCTGAAATACCAGCAAAAGCAGATTTGGACTAAAACAACCTTTATTTCTTGTTTGGGTAAATAAAACATCTTTTATACTGTCAGAACATCTGATAAAATTCCATTACATTTTCCATTATAACAAACAAAATACTGTACAAAACAGAAGGATTGGTTAAAGCTGACATTGTAGAAGTTTATTAGATAAGGATGGTGCTGGCGGTTGTGCCATCTGAAATAGATGGTTGACTGTGACCCTGAGCTCTGATGAGAGATGTACAAACACGGCTGCAATCAAATTTACAAAGTAACTGTATTAGCTCATTGCGAAACCGCACCCCGACAAAGGCATACAAGAAAGGGTTCAGACAACAGTGTGAGACACCCAGGGTCTTTGTCACATCAAGGGTTGTTTGCAGTAGGAGATACCATTCACAGCTTTTGTATTTGATAACCTGCAGGTCTGTCATAGTTTTGATCAGTAAGGTGACATTATATGGTAGCCAACAAAAAAAAAAGATGAGAGTGATGAGTAAAGCCAGTCGAATTGCTCCTTGCTTTGCTTGGCTTTTCTGACTCTTGAACAAAGTAACTACCACTGCTATGTAACAGTAACTCATTACTGCGAGAGGTAGGAAAAAACACACATGATCTAAGACTCTAATGGTCAAAACCCAGTTGTTTGCATGGATACCATAATCATGAAAGGAACAGGAGACCCTAGATGTGTTCGTGGCTTCTGTCACAGTAAGAAACACAACGTTGGGCATTGACAAAACCAAGCAGACCAGCCATAATAAAGTGCATGCTAGGTGCACTGTTCTCCTACGTCGACTTTGCATACTAGTAATTGCATGAACAATTGCCAAAAAACGATCAAACCCAATGCAAGCTAGAAGGAAACTCCCACAGAGGAGGTTAAGATGCTTCCCCAGGCCCATCAGCTTGCAGAGAAAGTTGCCGAACAGCCAACCAGTGGCATTCGCAACTATATCGAAAGGAAATGTAAAAAGGAGCATGAGGTCAGCCAGGGCAAGGTGCAGTAGGTAGATCTCACTGATGCGCAGGAGGCGCCGGCGTCTTAGGAGGACTGTTGTCATCAGGCCATTCCCTGCCACACCCAGCAGGAAGATCAAGCTGTAAAGCACTGTTTTGAACATGCCATAAAAGGGCCACTGGTGCACATCATCATCATCATCATCATCATCACAATAGCTTGGCTCCTCTGTCGGATAAACATAGTCTGTCACGTTAGCGTCTCCGATGTCCAGCTGTAAAAAAATAAATAAATGGGGGATAATGTTAATGTTAATTACCTCATCACAGTTCTTTACATTCAGTAGCCTACATTTTTTCCTGTAGAATAACATCAATTGATGTTGGCTAAATTCTAATAATTGTTTTTGATAATGAGATGAAAATTGAATAAGCTTGAACAGCTTTAAAATCTACGGAGCCCGTCTGGTGACATTTGTTAGAAAAACATTTATTGCGTGGCCATGATTTAATAACGCGTGGGAACGCGGTCCTATTCCGTGGCCACGTGACTCTCTCAATGCGTGGTAACGTGATCCCTACGTTGTGGCCACGCCTCTCGTAACGTGGGAACGAGATAATTCTTATTCCAGATTGTGGTGGGCTGTCAGTTTTGGAGTGATAATGCAGTGAATGAAGGTAATTATACTTTTATATTCAAGATTATAAACATATAATTTAACCAATTCGGCTGTATCCATGAAATTTAGGCTTACTTAAATGACTGTTTTTTGCGATTATGATCATGTATGGCTCTGATACTAATGCACTCTGATGTACGCTAAAGTTATCGATTCACTAGGCTTAATCACTTCACAACTGTGGGACACACATTACCATCCAGTAAAAATGCCATTAGTAAGTCTTGAAGCCTCTACTGACTTCGCACACATCCCTAAGCTGTGTCAGTGCAACAGTAGCCTACAGCTACTTAAGAAACCTATAGAAAAAAATGTTTTTGACAAGACAGAAACTAAAGTAGAAAGAAAAGCATCCGCATACTCAATCTGTGCAAAAATATTTTTTAATGCAAGCTTTCGGTTAGAGACCTTTTTCAAGGCATAAAAGTCAGCAAGAGGTTGCTGTAGTACCGAGGTTAAATGCACCTTGCTTGATTTGCCTCAATGCAGAACACTTGTGTCAAACAGTTGAACCTGTGTGGCTAAATATCTGAAGGGAAATGTAGTTCTCAGTATAGTGGACTACAAATTAAAGGCATAATATATACAATTTACAATATACACAATGAGAATATATAACAATAGAGATAAAATACTATGCAAGGCATCAGCCATCATACAACATAGAACTTAAAATCCATTGTAGTTTATTCATAACAAAACACTCATGTCAAAATCCTCGTTTAGACCCAGTGGTTGCAGTGTTCCTAAGGTGTGAATCCAAAAAAACTCTCTCAGAGACAAGACAGAAATAAATATTTTCATATTAAGATATATTCATGACAATTTTCGTATATCAGTTCCCCTTCTTATTGACGGAAAATAGGAAAATTATGTTCCATAAAACAAAACAAGTTAAAAACTAGCTACATTAACTAATTAGAATTTACAGTGTAATCATCACTGCCATTACTGTTACTAAGCGTAAAGTTCATAATTACTTTTACATTGTTAACCTTTTAACCTGTTCTTATGTCACAATGGCTTGATGAAAGTTTGTCATGAATTTCCTCTACAATAATTAAGTTTATATATTTGAATCATATTTCAAACAATGTAGATCATCATACAGATATGTTGTGCTGAATCACTGTGATTTGAACTTGGAACTAATCACAGATCTAATAGTGTACAGTTAAATTATTTTTGCATTCTGCATCAGTGTAAAGATCAATGATTTGCAAGCTATTTGAAGTCTGTGATCAGAAAAATGGAATATATAACCCTATAGTACTCTTTTATGACAAATACATACAATTGGATATATTACAATGAATTTTTTCCTCACTTATTTCCCTAATTAGTCATCAGGAAAGAAGCGGTATGCAGCCAGTGTAACACATCTGTTAGACACATCTGTTTTACGGTTCATTAATTTTTTAAAATTATGTTTCTCAATTTACTTACTTGCTGTAACAAGTTAATCTTGTAGTTGAATCTAGGGAGCAGCTACCTATTGCTTGATACAAGATCTTTTTCTTTAAAATTCCTTATGCTGCAGCCAAGGCTTAGAAAATGTTTGTAGTCTTAAACAGTAGATTGTAGCTAGTGGAAGGTGTCCACTAGCAGTTTAAGGACATTTGAGTACAAAATAAATCACAGTAAGATTTAGCCTGTTGCTCACTATGATACCAGATCTTCTTAGGTTACTGAAATGACAAATTTAGCACACACACCTGGCCCATTTGAACAACTAAAATTAAATTCAGAGCAAAACAGACCGGCTATAGTTAATATAAGATCTTTAAGAGATAAGTGTTCTGTATAACCTCTACACCAGCTTAAAATATGCTTTAACAATCCTTAATGATTTCTTACCTCAAAATCTGTAAAGGTGATTGTTACAGCCATGTGAGTAAATCTTGGTCACGAGAATGTATAGCTTACACCGCCGTTGTGAAATGTTCCTGTACATCCTGTTTGTGCTAGTTCTATATTTGCTTTGCTGATTTTTTTTGTTGGGCTGCGTTTGGTCGACACATGAGTCAAAACATGCCAAAGCTTTATACCAGGCTATTTTTCTTTCTTTCTTTTTTTTTATAGTAACCATGCAAGAGCAGTAATGCGAATCTAAGTAACTGCACCCTATGTTCTGGCTTTTGACAAGCAAGAGACAATTATACTGAACTGGCAAGATTTATTTGGGTATTTTTTATCAACAACCACACAGCCTTACAGATCTTATCTGGATACAATATCCAGCCATCCTCCAACAATAATGCTGTGAGATAATGTCATCCAGCTATGTCAATGGCATCAGTTCTGTTTTTGATTGCAACAAATCCCAAAACATAATGGGAGTTAAACTTAGACTAAGCTTATTAATAGACTTATATTGAAGAGGAAGGCAGTGGTTAGAGAAATTGGCTTTTGTACAGAGAGTGTTTTAACTGCAGCTAGTTGGTTTGGTGGATAAAAAATGATGGTGGGGTAAGCTACTGAGGAGGCCTTTTGCAAGGACCTTAACCCCTAACTGCTCCGGTTAAGCTGCTCCATGGCCAGCAGATCAGACTGTGGAGGTACTGGACATTACTGACAAAGAAAGCACATTACTGTCAGTAAGATGCCCCTGGTTGAATAAAGGTTAAAACAGAGCTGCACATTAAATGTCACATAGGAGTACAGTTTTTCATCTGGCCCATGGTATCAATAATGACAAATTCAAATGTGCTATGCCACTTTATAAGAGCAGCACCATCATGAGAAAAAACAAACAAAATATGTCCCACAACATGCCTTTTTTTTTTTATTGCAGAGCTTTTCAGCTGTTATGCTTTACTTATGTAATTTTTATGTTGGCCTCATAACCCTGGTTGTGGTATGGCAAAGTGAAGGTTACTTAACTGTATGAGAATTATTGTATATTTGTCTATTAAAAATAATAAATATTAAAATAAATGAAAGGTAATAGAAAATATTGTAGGTGAGAGGGATAAACAAGATATCTTGTAGCAAGTCATGCATGCTTTATCCACCTTGGGGTGGGGGTGCTGCAACTGTGGGCATTTTCATGTGTGTTTTACAGATATTTCTATCACCCTCATCTCTTCATATTTTAAACTCTAATTTGAGTAGAAAAAGAAATAGAGGGCATGCAGCTCTGGTTATGTGATTGTGAAAGTACTGTGCTTTGACCCAAGGGAGATGGCAGGATGCACCTCCATACATACAAGTGATCAGAGTTGGTATTGGAAGTAATGACAGCCAGTAAAATTACGTTTTTGTATTTACCAAGTAGATAAATGTACATACATTTGAGTCAGCGAGAACACTAACTAACTTTATACAATACCAACAAAGACACGAGCCCAGTAGATGCACTTTAGATGATATGTAGTAAGTATTAGCGTAGGCTACCGTAAATAGTCTGAAAGTATTATTTTGACAGAACGCCCTCAAGGTAAATCCTTGATTTGAAATGAAATCAGCTGATTAGTTGGATGGGGGCGGGCTCAAATACGGGTGGAAGCCATCTTGAACGGTTGGTTGACGAGACTCTTTCGTAGACTGCTAAAAAATTGAGTACACCTTCAGAAACACCGCATAGGGAACCAGTTATTTCCAGATATTCAAGGTAAATATATGTGCCTCTATGCTATTTCTACTTCTGGGTCGCTTTTAATCAGGAATTTCATTATCTGGTGGTGACTTACAATTAGCCCCTGCTGTTCTTTCGCCATCGTTAGCCAGTTTTTGTTAGCTTGCTAGCAGACCTAGCACGGCATTCGCTTCGGCTGAGCTAATAGTAGCTAATAATCGTTGGTTGCGAATGTCTAGTTTTGTTTTTAAGGTGATACTGGGAAGTATGTCAAGTATTATTTGCAATAGCGAAATCAGCAACAGTTATAATACTAAAATACGAACTGCATTCTAATATTTTGAATCCGATAACGTAACGTCATTACCAAAACAGCACAACATTAGCATGAGCTAAAGCTAAAGCTTCATGCGCTAGTTAGCCAGAAGTCGGTGACTAGCAGTAGGGTAGCTAAGTTCCCTTCTAGTTAGTTCGACTAAACGGGGAGAAAATGCTCTTGCTCTGTCATGTATTCAGATATTAATCGACGAGACTTCTCAGACGGCACGGTCTGAGGTATCTGTACATACAATTTACTAATCGGGTTGAATTTCCGCAACCCTGCGTCAACGGTGTTTTCAAATTGTCAGCAAGGGTTAACTAAATAACAGTAACTTGCCATCCACTGCTGTGTCGGCTAACTTTTAACGCTAGGCCAGCTGTCTACTGACTTGACTTAATTAACCTACTGGGTCTCACTACCCCCATAATACAGCATATTGCCTTTTGCCACACACTATGATTCATTTGTTAACAGTATGTTTTCATCGGATATGCCGTTTCTAACATTGTGTTTCCGTATGTTTCAGGGTTGGAAAAAACTGAGGTCACAACGGCTCAGTAATGCTACACAAGATGGCTAGCTAAATAGGCGGCCAATGCTTGAAAGCTAGCTTAGCCTTCCTGGTGTATGGTTTTTCAGATAACAATTGTAGAATACATCTACAGCAATCCCTAATTTACTAAAGAAATCCATGCTTACGAAGTTTTCTAAAAAATTGATTGAGGATTTTTTTTGACATTGGGAAATCTGCTGAGACAAAAGATTTGAACAACTTATATTTGGATAATTATTATTAAATACGTTTCGAGTGAAGGACAATCTTAAGTTTTGAGTGGTCCCAGGAGAGTGGACTCCCTTAATCTAGATACTGTTAGAGGTTTTGCTATTGGAACAGAAAAGCAAAGTAAATATGAGCACCGCCAGGACAGAGAACCCAGTGATTTTGGGCTTGTCCAACCAGAATGGACAGCTCAGAGGCTCAGTGAAGCCTGCTGGAGCACCAGGTGGAGGAGGAGGAGGAGGCCCTCAACAACATCAAGTTAACCAGATGAAAGGTGCAATCAACAATGGTAATTCCCAGCCAGCCCCAACAACCAATGCTGTCATCAAGTAAGTTATTTGATTCTAGAAATCCATTAATTTGGACTTAATAATTTCTGTATGTTGACAAAGTTATCTGTTAGTTCTTTGTTATTCGTATTACTTACAATAACTTAACCTTCCACAGGCCAGGAGATGACTGGAAGAAAAATTTGAAATTGCCCCCAAAAGACATGAGGATGAAAACTTCGGTCGGTACAATTAAGTTCCTCCTTTATTGAGCCAAAAGGC
Source organism: Hollardia meadi (assembly GCA_037974645.1). NCBI lineage: Eukaryota > Metazoa > Chordata > Actinopteri > Tetraodontiformes > Triacanthodidae > Hollardia > Hollardia meadi. The sequence continues at coordinate 23,599 of JBBPCS010022396.1, forward strand.
ATTCAGTTTGAAAGAAATTGCAGATACCTGTTTTATTGTGCTTTTGATTGGTCCCTTTTGTTATGTCAGTCTTTTGAAGAAACTGTTCAGTAAGCATTTCTTCACAATGTGAAGCCATTGCTCCCCCCGCAACTATGATTTTGCTGAACTTCATATCATGCTAGCAAATCCTGCTAAACTGTGGCTATTGGGTATTTTTCTGATTAGAAATTCATCATACATACTATTATTGTAAACAAGGTGTTGATTGAGAAAACATTTGTTCATGTTGGGTTTTTTTTTTTTTAAATTTATACTAGTAGGGCACTTGGTAAGCACATCTCTTCACCAAGGCCAATGCTTCACTCTTCTATGATATGCAAATCTGCAAAGGCAACCAGTATATGTCTGGATGTATTTTAAAAGTATTAGAATTATGTCAAAATAGAGTTGCACATGGCTAAAGGGTCAGCATCACCTCTGTCATCACTTATATCCTGCTTAAAGTGTGGGGCCATCTACAAAAACCCTACATGTTCCTGTATTTTCTTCCTTAAATTATTATTATTTTGCTGTGTTGGATGTTTCTAGACATCAGCCTTTAGTTAGTGGGCCACCAGCCAATAAGTGTGCAGTGTGAGATTGGAATTTAGGCTAAAAACCAGGTTGCATCGCTGTCTTGGTCTCCTCTGCTGTCTCCATGTTGTGGACATGTAAAGAGCTGCAGGTCTGTTTGACGTGCACTTGGAACAGATGTAAGTTGTAAGTTTACATACACATTAGCCAAATACGTTTAGGTAAATACATTTATTAAACCCATTCCTCCAGATAGAACTGGTGTAACTGTCAGGTTTGTAGGCTCACACATGCTTTTTCTGTTCGTCCTGCAAATTTTCTATTGGATTGAGGTCAGGGCTTTGTGATGGGCACTTCAGTACTTTGACTTTGTTGTTCTTAAACCATTTTGCCACAATTTTGGAAGTGTGCATGGGGTCATTGTCCAATTGGAAGATCCATTTGTGACCAAGCTTTTAACTTTCTGGCTGTCTTGAGAGATACTGCTTCAATATATCCACATAATGGTCCTTCCTCATGCCATCTATTTTGTGAAGTGCATCAGTCCTTCCTGCTGCAAAGCAGCTCAAAAACACAAGTCTGCCACCCATCTGCTTCACAATTCGGATGGTACTCTTATACTTTCCTCCAAACACAACAATGGTCCTTATTGCCAAACAGTTGTTTCATCAGACTAGAAGACGTTTCTTCAGAAA
>JBBPCS010022451.1:0-54375 GCA_037974645.1 Hollardia meadi
TATCTATCTATCTATCTATCTATCTATCTATCTATCTATCTATCTATCTATCTATCTATCTATCTATCTATCTGTCTCTCTGTCTGTCTTAACATTAAGTTGAACTCTCGCTAGAGAAACTCGCCTCCCCATAGGTTCAACTGACTACAAAAATGGAGGACGCTTTAAATGCAACACAAATCTTTTTATTTGTCAATGGTTGTGGCATAATCAGGGTAATGCACTCTGAGGTGTTTCTATATAGCAAATAAGGAAGTTGGTAATGGAAATGCCTCTGTGCTTTGAATATACTGTGTTTCAGTACATGATTTCTTACCTCTGCATTATAGCTGAATTCAAGCTTAGGTCCGTAACTAATAATGAGCTCAAGTTTGTCATTTTCAAGGGTTTTTCAGAATTTATTAATTTTTCATTTGGCGTTGACAGCTGTAATCTTAAAGGCTTACCCCATGAATCTCTGCTTGTCAGTATGGCTTAAAATTCTCTCTCTCTCACACACACACACACACACTGGCTGAACCAACCCGTTCACATTACTGGGGCATCAAATACTGACATTTTCTCTCGTCCCTCCGTCCGGCAGCGAGCTTTAATGTACTTCCAATGTAAACACACCTGCGTAAGTATGAAGGGCCAACCCGTTCTCATGCCCATCTCGTCAGATATCGATGTTTTGTCATGGCCCTTCGCGTCCTATCCAGACGCACAAGGTACCCTTTGGCATCAGGCAAGGGTTTAACGTACCAGCAATGTAAAGCCGTCCGTGTCAGTATCAGGCAACTTCAGCAGATGACGTAGCGCACCGTACTATATTTTCAAAAGCGCCAAGAGGGTTGGAGGTCGGGGTTGAGTGGAGGGTCACACACACCACTTTCACCCAGGAGACTGGAGTTTGCGTCCCATGTGAAACCAAGCATCACCAGTCATTTCCTGAACCTAAACCTGCCTACACTTAACCAAAGTAACGTAGACCTTATGCGCCAGGACAGGACGTGTGGGACGCGAGCCTTTGCGTGTCGGCCACTGACACCAAAGGGCCCGTTGTGCATCAGGGAAGGCTTAGCATGTGCGATGCCAAAGGTTACCTTGTGCGTCTGGATATGACAAGAAGGACACATGACAAAATGTCGATATGTGACAAGCTGGGATGAGAACGTGTTGGAAGGGCCCTTCAGACACAACACGACAACGGCACCACTGAGCTCTGAAATCCATTGTTTCCAATGGCTTTCCGCCGCATCATGCACAGCAGTGTGCGGGTGGCTGCACTTCGGGCACAGAGGCGCTATGACTGTGCTGAACCCAGCTGCAAGCACAGCTAAAATCACGTCCTGTCTGAAATGCCCTTGACACGATGAAAGTAACTGCTCAATGGGACGTAGCTTGCCACGCAACAAAATGCATGCAAAAGAATTGTCTTCCTGACTGAACTTTCACTAGAGTTTCATTTGTGGTTTTACAGGGTGCTACTGTACATGTTGGGACTATTTCCTGGCCAGGTGCAGTGAGTTCCTGGAGTGTTGGTCAATTGTCCAGCATATAACAAACCTTTTTAGTTTGTTTTTGCACGGATTAAACAAACATGTTAATCAGTGAGCTTTGAGGTGCTGGTAGGAATCAAGGAAATTTATTTGTCCTTGTACAACACTGGGTTGCACAACGAAATGAAAGTTTGTAGTCCCCTTCGTTCTACACACAAGGAACATAGAGTATAAAGAGGTAAATAATTTAGAACAAAAACCCTGTGCCTCCCTCTCCAATGCTCATGAGTGTTTTCTGGAAGAATTTGCTTTATTCCTCCTCGTTGGCCCCCTTCAGCTAGTGTTGTCCTAGGCAACTGTTGTTGAGCTCACCAATGTCTAGAAACAGCCCTGTGACTATGGCAGTGATGCTGCTGTAAACATGATCTCATCAGCTGGCATGTGTGTGTGTGTAAGTCACAAGGCAGGTCAGGGACATACCTGTAGCACTATTACACAGTCTAGCTAACCAACAGCAAACTCTTAAGTTTACTGACATAACGTTATGCCGTCCTCAGGTCATCAGGCCTGATACAGAACCCTGATACTGGTTGCTGTCTCAAGTGAAATATTCATACATAGCAGAGGAGTGAGTGTGGTATTTCTATTCCAGAGAGAGAGAGGGGTCCCGTGATCCTGCTGCCAAAAATTATAGACAGCTTTATGACAAGCAGCCGCTCAGGCCCGTCCCACTCACACCTTCTGGGATGTCGGTCATGAGACAGAGAATATACAGACAGACAGAGTAGCAGGCGTCTCACCTGACACATGAGGGGAGGGGGGAGACACAGAGAGTATATCACGGCATACAATACACTGCATTGGGTGGAGGGGCAAGCCAAGAAATACACTTAAAACAAGTCACAGGTCGACCACACAGAGAGACTTCCATGCCTTTGGCTTCCAATTCCAATTTCATTTAATTAAATTGATGCTTTGACAATCATAAGATGCCACACCTTGCACACTGTGGAGATTTAGTTCTCGACCAACAAGGAGTAGTCACTTCCTGTTTTTGATGTAATTTTACCACTAATGTCCAACCTGATGGCCCAGCAAAACATATACTATGTACTATGTAGTCAGTCTACGTTCCAACCCTCGCCTATGGTCATGAACTTTGGGTAGTGACCAAAAGAATGAGATAACGGATACAAGCGGCCGAAATGAATTTTCTCTGTAAGGCCGCTGGGCTCAGCCTTAGAGATAGGGTGAGGAGTTCGAACATCCGGAGGGCGCTCAGAGTATAGCCACTGCTCCTTCGTGTTGAAAGGAGCCAGCTGAGGTGGTTCGGGCATCTCATTAGGATGCCTCCTGGGCACCTCCCTTTGGAGGTCTCCCAGTCATGTCCAACTGGTAGAAAACCTGGGGTAGACCCAGAATTCGCTGGAGGGGTTATACCTGTATAGCTCATCTGGCCTGGGAATGTGTAACAGGTTTTAGGCTTTGTTTGCACTGAGTTAAAGTAGCCGGAATAAGGTTGAAGGTTGAAGCCCAGACAGGGAAAACTCACATCTACACCATTGCTGGGATTTCCACAATGCTCGCCGTTTATTTAACTACACATCAACCTTACAAAGCCCGGCTGTACGGCTACTATCTCATCATACATGAATAAAACGTAACCTAACTGTCACACTTGAGTTGAGTGGCAAACTCCGAAAATTTACCGAAAATAGGAGCTCCGCTGTATGCGAGTGTCCATAGCAAGAGCACCACAGTACAACGTTCATCTGATGATCTTAGCAACACATTAAAGGCACATTTCACTATGTTGACTGTTACAAACGCCACGGGATCTCCCAGAAGGAGCTGGAAAGCGTTGCTGGAGAGAGGAACGTCTTGCTCAGCCTGCTGCCACCGTGACCTGACCGCGGATAAGCGGAAGATAATGGATGGATAGATGTAACTGAGTGCAAGGCCATGTTATCCTGCGTTTGCACAGTCCATCCAATTTCACCACTCTCTAATACACCAGGCTTTTCACCCTACTTTTGAGTGGAGACATACAGTAGCCGATGAGGTGAAACAACACTTCATACAAACTAGTTCATTTCAAACATACCCCGGCCTTTAAGAGGTATTACAGAGATTCTACACTCATAACACTCAGCAACCTTCTCTTCAGTCAACTGTAATGGTCACAGTGCTGGCATTGCTTCCGTGTGGGATACACTCTTGGATGATTTGAGATGCAGAGCAGGGAGCAGTTTGACTAGTAAGAGTTTGGATTTTGTGTAATCCACTTTGACAGCACGATAAACTTCTCGGGATTATAGACAAACATAAACACGCAAACTCCTTTATCTTCTTTTCAGGAACTTCAATTAATCACCTCACTCCCTATCTATATCTAATCCTGAATCTAACCATTCGACTATATCCAAATGTCAAATCTAACAAATGTTGTGCTATGCCAAGCCATATGAAACTCCAAACCAATGTAATAAACTAACCTCTTAAAATGAAGACTGGCAAAAGATGAGGCCATAAACCTTGAACAGGCTCTCAATGTGATGATTAATGAGATCACTACATACACATATCAACTTCCTAACCCCTCCTCTAAATTTGCTGTTTAGAGGACCCCATGGCCTTGGCCCTTCAGATAAGTGCCAGGAGTGCAGTGGTCAATAAATCTTGAAGACACAATTAGAGAAGTTACGCAGGGGTTGTTGACACAGTTTGACCTTCCAAGGTGAACAAATGTAAAGTATTTTGATGGTCATTGTTGTGGCATGTGGTTCTCATGTGTTCATGAGTTTGTTCAAGTTGTGATAGTCTTAAAATAGTTGTTCTAGAGAGCACACCACCTGTCCCTATAAAGTAAAGCCAGCATAGCTGCTGCAGCATGAGCAACATCAACAATTAAAACAGGGTTACAGGGTTTGGTGGGCACACTGGGAGGAGGGTATAGATCAGTTAAGTTGTTATTAATTTGTCACAAATTCAAATAATTTTGCTGCCAATTAAGTATTGTGGAGCGCAGATCTGCTATTGTGTCTCTCTTTCATATCCACTTTCTTTGACACTGTAATATTACTATACAGTAAGGCTGTCACTTTTTACTATGATGAGAATTGTTGAATCCAAAATGCTTCCATACATTACTTCTCAGCTGCAGCACAGCTTGCTGATTTCTTCCATTTTGTGTTAATGAAGAAAACAAAAATAGCGTGGTTCAGTTATAAGGCAACAAGACATGCAGTATATCAGAGTGCATTTTACAAATGCCTCGCACTGGATTGCAAAGCACTATCTGATGAGCCTATACACTATGAACTTTAGATAAAAACAGATCATTACAAATCAAATACTTGTGTTGTCTCGTATTCAACACTAGAGTGGGGGAGGTGTTGCCACTACCTGATCTGAGTAGTTGCACAATGTGTGTAGTGCATGCGCAAGTGCATCCGCCATATTGGAGAGCTAGGTACGTCAACAACACTTAGAAAAGCCGCACCAGAACTGCAGTAAAACTGTTGGTGTGTTATGTTATTATTACATTTGCTCATGACTATTTCACACAGTGGTGTGTGGTTGCCTGTCGTAGCATTTTTTTTTAATGCTCATATTGCTGTTATTGTGTACTCTCCAAATATTTGGACAAATTCTACTTTGATGCTTTGGCAATACTGTTCTTGCATCTTCAATGCCGATAAAGGCCCTTTGAATTGAAAAATAAAAGCTATACTACAACAGGTAATGATGCACCGTCGTCTGAAATAATCATTAGCAAATGTAATCATAAAAACAGTTTAACTTTACTGCCTGTGGTTTAAGTGCTGTTGCCGTACCTAGATGTCCGTGGTGGATGTGTTTGCATATGCACTGCTCACATTGTGCAGCTACTGGATAGTGACAGGTGTGACTGCCAATTCAAACTGTCTGGGGTCTGTTTGTGAGGAAGTCCAGTATCCAGTTGCAGAGTGTGCGACTCAAGCCCAGTGTGTTAGGTTTTCCAATCAGCTTCATGATAGAGATTGTATTGAATGCTGAGCTGAAATCCAGCTCAGATTGTTATTTTCAAGGACTGAGGCTACGGCAGTGGAAATGGCTTTTCTGTGGATCTTCTGCTTTGAAGTTATTCTGGGAAAAAAACTTGAATGTTTCTATTATAGACATTTATGCAAGAAAGTGTAGGCTATTGCAGTTCTGCGATAGCTAAGATAGCGATAGCAAAAAATAAGCGAGCTTGTGACTGGAGGGTCACTGGTCAATTCCCTGGACTGGCAGGATAAATCCGGGAGGGGCATAAGCAGTGCCAGTAGATCAGACTGTGGTTGTACTGGCAGCTTTTGCTGCTAGATTTAGCCCTCGTGCTCATCAAGCTATAGTATTAGAAGAGGAATAAAAATGTAGCTTGTTCCACACTGTACCACACTACCTGATCAATAAAAGTGCTAAGCTAAGGAAAAACGTACAGTTAAACCTGTAATGCCGCTACTTGTAACTTCGCTACTGCCCAACACTGTGTATAACATGTCCACATTGACAAAAGTTTAAACAATTATATTGTTATGAGCCACTTTGAACTAACTAAACAGGGCACAGGTGACCTGGTTGTTGTGATCAGCTAAACAGCTAGCACAGTCAGTCTAATGAAGCATTTCACTTACCTTGGACAATTAGACAAATTTGTCTGGATATAGAAAATGGTCTGGTCGATGAATTTGGAAGACTTCAGTAGTATCCAAGATAGGGCTGGACAATACGGCAAAAAATATGATCACCATAATTTTTTTTTTCCATATTTGAAGCCTGAAGAAACCAGAGGGTTCATTAGTTACACTTTAGAATATAGTCTAACAAAGAGAATGTGACATAATAATAAACATTATAATAATAAACATGACTTGTGATAAAATAATATATAAAACAACATCCAGGCTTAGATTATCTTGCCTTGTAACGTATTAAAATAAGGGTGTGGTCGCTGGGAGGGTACCTTTTCAGGTGATGGTAAAGATTTGTTGTGTTTCCCGTCTGGGTTTGCACAGACTGATGTCATATTTTGCAGACTGCATGAATATCCAAACCACTTCTGCATAACTGACGTCTTGTTACCTTTTTTGGTTCCTCCACTTTTTCATAACGAGCTTCCCGCCCATACACCCACTTGTCCAATCGCGAATGGCCCATGTCCTACTTGATATCATTAAGGGGGAGGACTTCATGAAGACTACCACCAGGGGGCGATCGAGATGTTTTGGCTTCACTTTCTCTCATGTCTCAGCTGCCTATTGTACTATATATAAAATACGTAAAGAGTCACTTCCCACCCAGCCCCTCACTTTGGCCTACAGATTTTCTGCTTTACCACCATCTTTCCATTTCTCTTCTTGGCCTCCCTCAAAATCATCCACTTCCATGTCTATCCATTCTTCATTTCACCTCTTCCTCCAACCTGTTTCTCCTCCTTTGCTTCAGAGAGATACCTAACTGATATTAGTTCTTTCTTGGCAGTATGTTGAACCACCATCCAAGCCAACACTTGATCTAGATGATCTAATTAAGACTGCACAGGAATGTTGTCTGGGTGCAGAAAGAAGTATCAAGTTGAGTGGGAACATGAGAGCCTGTCCACAGCATCCAAGCATGACTAGATATGTCCAAGTATTCTTAATGTCATTGGTTTAATACATTGGTGTCACTCCTGGGAATTACATCGAAAATTAGACTAAAGTACTAATACAGACTCAGCTCTATGTTTGGTTCAGAAAGAGATTAAATCAAACACATAAACACAAATCACATGAACAATGTGTATGTGAACCACATCGCAATGGTCAAACACACACACACACACACACACACACACAAACACACACACACACACACACACACACACACACACACACACACAGTGCAGTGGCTAGTTGCTAATAATGTTCAACCCTAACCTTTTAACCTGACATTCAGGTTAAAAGAGGCCAGCACTGTAAACTCATTGCAGAAACAGATGACCACATTCCAGTCATTTGATTACATTCTGTCCTTTCCAGCTCCTCTTTCTTTCTTATATAACATGTGCAGTACATAAATACACTTTGAAGCAATTTTTTCTAACTACCAACACTATTTATCGTATGTTTTAAGTGCTTTAGGCTCTGGTCAAAGATTTGGCACAAATCCCAAGACATGCTAGCACTAGCCAGCCAGAATAGCCCACCAAGCTAGTTGATGTGCTAACAACCAAATAGGTAGCTAGCTTGGTGGTTAACAGGACAAAGAGTTTATACATAGTTTCCAAGACGTATTTGTACCATCAACTCACCACTCCTGTCTTACTTTGCCACTTTTGCGGAGCAGGTCACTTTGTGCACAGTATATGTAAAGGTTGACGGTGCAACACAGCTAACATGTAAGCCTCCTCTATTTTTGGAGCTCTCCTTACCTTCAGAGGTCAATACCACAGATGCATTCAAGTGGGGTTGCAGGCCAGGATCCTCGTCAGGCTGAGGAAACATGCAAACCAGCCTCCTCTACCAAGTACTCTTCCGTAAAATGTCCAGTTACTGGATAATAAAATGGACAAGCTAAGGAGCACAATTTTCAACGTGACATAAGGAACAACCCTTTGAAAACGGACTCTGTTACAGAGGGGCTCTCCACTGACTGCCAGGACTGTACAACAGAATCCTATAAAGCAAAAAGGAAGGTGTCTACTTCATGATCAACAACCAGATGTGGACAACAACCAGATCTTCCAAGGGAATTTAGGCCTACATCAGTTGTTCTCATAGCCGTGTACATTCCAACTCACGCTCACACCAACCAAGCCTTGGACAAGCTGTATGTAATTATCAATGGAACAGAAACCTCATGTCCAGATGCTGCTTTTACTGTTGATATGCTGTCCTCCATCATGTTTCCATTCCTTTCCGGGAAAAATATACAACTCTTTCTCATACCCCTTTTTGGCAATCAGATCATATCTCTGTTCTACTTTTGCCTGCCTATATAGGCAGAAACTTAAGCAACATAGATCATTCAGCACTGGTATGACCAATCAGGCTCAGCCCCAGGCCCCAGAGTAGGACCAGGAAACCTGGTCCATTAATAACATCCAGGAAAGATGTGTGCAGATCCCTCAAAAGGAAGTCACGTGGAGGCATCCTTGGCTAGGTCCTCAACATGTGTACAAATCAACTGGTTGATGTATTCACAGACATTTTCAATTGTCAAGATTTTGTACATTTTTACTACCTGTTTACAAGCTGTTTGTCCATTACAATATATAGCCTACACTGCCCAAAGAAAGGTGCAAGGTTTTGTGGAATGTTTGTGCGATTAATTTAGCTACAGAATAGCTCACGTTTGAATGGTCAAAGCGTGAAGACGATCCCTGTGCAAGCGGCTGTGTGAACATACATACAGGCTATGGGCAGGATGATGTTTTCTGTATATTTCTGAATATTTCCTGATGGTCGTTGGTGACCTCAGGTGGCATTTGGACAAGACTGAGGTCGCCAGAGCAGTTCAATTGCTGGAAGATGGTGAGGCGGTTTCAGTGGTAGCTTATGTGTTTGATGCGTCTCCAAGTGAGGACAGCTGACTATGGAGACACTACTATTCTCAGGCCCTATTCTCACTGTAAAACACCATACAACACAATTGAACTTTGCACATGAATACCAGAAATGGCAACGTCGCAGGTGGAGGCCGGTTTACTGGTTTACAGTTTCAGCTAATGATAGGCAGGTTAGGGTTTGGAGTTGCCAGGGAGACTGGTATGCTCTGGACAAAGGCATTTCTGTGATGGACCGGCCAGCGAGATCTCCTGAACTAACCCCAGTTGAGCATGTCTGGGGCATGCTGTGTAGGCGTGTTAGAGGCAGAGAATATCCTTCAGATAATGTTCAGAGCCTTATGAATTGCTTAGTACCAACCTATTCAACCAACCAACCTATTCTTCTGGACCACATCCGGCCCAGAAGAAACCTCCAAGTGGACCAGCATACATAAATCTAATATATGTATGACCTACATAAACCATGTCTATGTAGGTCACACACACACACACAGGTGCTTGCAATATACATACAGTATGAGTTACCATCTACTCATATACAGTATCTCATCAGACTGCATCCAGAAGAAATTAAAGCTTAAAACATTCAAACAGATTTTTTTTTTTTTTTCCAGAGCTGATGATCGAAGTAGCTAACAAGTGAGGCAATCTTGCTTCCTTCTCACCTCTGCTGAGAATTTTACATGCGCAGTACAGACTGGGCAGAATGTACAAATAATGTATCTTTAACAGCATGTGACGCAGTCCTGACTATGCTTAGTAGCAAAACATGTAGCTCTTGACCATAACTGTAAAAAAGGTGCGGCCCATCTTCAGTTCCTGGTTCTAAAATGTGGCCCAGTTGAATTTGCAGTTGAATACCCCTGCCTTAGTAACTCTTTCTAACGCTGGTACATTTTTGTTTTTATCTGTGTTTTATTCGGCTTTATTGTCAGAGCAAACATAACCTATCACAGAAACACTCATCACAATTGGATAAGCGAATGTAGGGTTTTTTTTGGATTAAGAGCAGCGGACCTTGAGATGAGCACTCAGACTGAAGTGAACACAAAAACACAGACATAAGGGTGTCTGCTATCGCTCGCTAGCTTGTAGCAAATGTGTAGTTAGCAATATTAATGTGAAAAAAACACGTTTCTTTGATCAAACTCATGTGAATAACGGCACCCGAAAATTTGCTTTGCTTTCTGCGTGAACCTATTTATTACACAGTCTATGGTGTGAACAGCAATAGCCTATAGCCTGTTATTCTTGGATAGCTAGGTGGGTTTCAGTAGGCTCACCTCAGCTCCCCCCACGCTCCACCTGTTTTCCTATTTTTGGCTTAGCCACGGAGTAAGGCAAAGCCAAGATGACAATGGCTGGAGCCACCTTCCTTGGTCCACCCACTATTTATACAGTCTATGGACCAAAAGCATCAGACTGACCGTCCAAGGAGGCGATCGAGGGACCCAAAAAACCCCAAAAAACGCTAACCCAGCTTGGACTTAAAGATGTAACATTTCCACATTAAAATGTCTAAAAACGACTGGACCTCTGTTATAGTATATTTTGGTGAGTTGTGTTACATTATCCCAAATGTTTCCAACGATGTGCAAACCCCCAAATCTGTAATTTTATTTAAGGTATCGGTGCGTTTCATTTGTTGGCCTGTTGCTTCCGGGAGAGAATCAAAAAGAGAGGAAGAAAGTCAGCAAACGTAGTGTGAATAAAGCTTTAAAACATTACCTCATCCATGGACATTTCTGCCTGAGTCCTTCATTTTCATCAGAAATGATAGCTGCTTGACAATGAAGACAGCAACCCCCATGAGCCTATGCTACTTTAATAAGTCTACTAAGTCAACTATGTCTTTTGTTTTCATTGTTTTGATTAAGAGACCCCTAGCGACAGAAATTACATACCGTGCATTTAAGGCTACTCATGGCTGCACCACAACATTCCGGATCAATTTCTTGCACTCGACGGGCGGACTGTGCTCTGAGCCGACAGAGCGCAGGACTCCGGCAGACTCTGTGTTAACATCAAAGATACTTGGTGCTCAAAAGCAGTCAGTTCATTCCAATTTAAATTTATCTGTATGGTGTATGTGTGTGTAGCATGAAGGGGCTGCAATTTTCATTTTGTTGTTTAACGCTGTGTTGTACAAGTACAAATAAATTGCTGATTGAGATTACTGATTGAAATGGTTGTTTGTCTCTATATGTCAGCCCTGTGATGAAGTGGCAAATTGTCCAGGGTGTACCCCGCCGCTCACCCAATGTCAGCTGGGGTGGGCATGAGCCCCTCCGCGACCCTGCAGAGGATAAGCAGTGATAGATATTGGATGGATTGATTACTGATTGATACCTTGATTTACTACATTACAGTTTACACATTTTGCCATTACTGTTCACCTGTCTACCACGGTATTATATTCATTTTATTTTACAAGTATATTATATATTACTATGTAGAAGTGTAGGAAGGTGGCGTAATTGTTGTGAAAGCTTGCTCACTAGAGATGAAAAGAGATACTTATCTCCAGTATACTAGAGATACTTCCATTTCAGACACAGCCTATCTTTCACTTTTTGCTGCTCTTTCCATCTGCATGCCTCCGTTCCGTAAGTCTCCCCTGGCCCTGATATAAACACGAACACACATCATTTCTGCACCCCTCTAGTTCATTTTGTCACCTTGTTTTCTCTTCAGCCTCACAGCCAGTTAATCAGTCTCCCCTTGCTGGCTTATCATAGTAATGACAGGCTATTAACGTCCACACAAGCTATTCGTGTGTGCGTGCGTGCGTGTGTGCAACTACAAACCAAGTAGAAATGTTTACAACTTAGCACATACTGCTGATATACAGTACTTTACATAATCACTGGGCCTTTCATTCAGCACCTAATGATTTCATTGGTCTGTATGTAAGAAGTGTTATTTATACTAACATGCACTAAGAGGTTTTTGGCTGTATTCATATGGGATTTTTGGCATCTGTCACATTCAGGTGTGTTGACAAGCATATGACAACCACCAACTGACAGACAGGCTTCACTCTGTATCTAAATCTTGTATCGATGTGAAACCTCTATTCTCTGTTTTCTCCAGATGGAATGAAGGATTATGTTGCTATAATGTGGGTGCTGAATACACTAAATCATATATGATTTCTAAATTGGCCATGAGTATTTATATCCCTGGGATCAAGCAATGTCGCTGAATCCTTGCTGCCAAATAGTTATCTCTGTCTTATATGTGATTAAAGAAAATTTCAGCCCGTCAAGTTTTGTTTGGAAATTCAGGGGACCATTTAGTGAAACTGATAAGTAGGTGCAATCTGAATAACCATGGTCTCAAGTTTCTTACCACAACCAAGGCTGAAACCCTGGCATGACATGATTAATTATCTCTAATGGCAACATCCTAGCTACCTTCGCAATATGATCTGGACCAACTGAGGACCTGCAAAGATATTACTTACCATGGTGCATGTATCATGTTTGTCACATGCCCAGGCGGTTGCTTGCTCAGCACATGCTCTCTCATGCACTTTATTTTCAATTTGTGTGTGTGTGCGCGCGTGCGTGCGTGCGTGCGTGCGTGCAGTGGTGATAATGCAGTACTGCATTATTGGGCCTCAGTGTCCATAATGACCTAAATGCTGCATTTAACAATGACATTTATGAGGGGATTCGCTCATTATTTTTGGGAAGCATAATAGACAATGATTGGCCTATGTTAATAATTTGTGCCTTTTTTTGTTGAATAGTTGTTTATCAGATTTGTGGACATGGCGGTTTTATTCTGAAATACTCGGGGCGGAAGTGTATCTTGCGGAAGCTTATCTAGTGTATCTGATCAATGCTTGGTACGTGTTACAACGGCCTGAAAAGGAATCGAGACTTTCCAGTACCGACAAGGACTCACATCGGCTCATTGTGACAGGTATTTATTGAATATGTTGTCGACTCGAAAATGGCGCGAGTGCCCATGAAATGTTACGCAACTGACATGTTTTCCTCTAGCTAGCTAAGCTAATGTTAGCTTATCTAATGTTAGCTTAGCTAGATCGTGAAGACACCCAAAATGGCCGGTTTGAGTGGGAGTCCAAGGTGGCATTTTCTTTCCTGTCGCTTATTTATATAGAGGTTTGTAAGAGTTTAAACCCAAGTACACGGATGTTGTATCGTTAACGTTAGCTTCACTAAGTTTCCGCCCGGTTCGGAAAAGATCTCGGCAGTGCAGGCCCGTAGTCCATAGCCAATGCGTTTCTACGCACCATGCAGGGGCTCTCATGCAGCCACAAATGCAACACTTAATGGAGCTGTATCTGAATATTAGTACGGTAGTGTGACGGTCTGGGTTGCGTCAGAATACTTTCACAAATACGAGCTAACTAAATAAGGTTCCGGGTGAAAATAAGCTAAAGGCCTACGTTACTCGCAGCGATTTCCCACAATGGAAACATCAGCTTCCAAGCCTAAGCTTCTTTAATGGTGTCTATGTGAAGCAGTACTGACAGTTTCTTTATTTCTGGGATTTGGTTCAGCATAATTCTCCATTTTGCGATGTTCCGTCAGCCCTTGTACCATCTAGAATCACATTTTCGAACTTTAAAACTTCTATAAATCTACCTGGCCTCCCATCCAGACCGTTTATGCACTTGTGTGAAGTGCATGGATGCTTTAGTTGCATATATTCAACAAATTAAATGTGAAAAGCTGAGGCTTGGATGTTGTTGTTACATCTTTATTTTCCTGCTGGAAAATGCGAGGAACTTTTTATTTGGCTAATGGTCCAGGCAGATAATGTTACTCTACAATAGTGAAATTTGGGTGAAGTAGCTGTAAAATGCTTTATAACCAGCCTGCAATGACTCTCAGGGGGACTGATCATTGTTTTTATAAGCCAGACCTTTTTTGTTATGAACGTGCAATTTAACTGCAAGGTCACAGCAGAAATTCTTGCAAACTTTTCCCATGTAATTTATTTAATTTGTATTAGAAATCGCATGTCAACCTGCATGTAATATTTTCATCAGTGAATAGTTGCATTGCGCAAATTTTAGTATTTGGTCTATTAACCTCCTTAAACTGTTGAGATGATTGGCAACAAAATATAGTTTTGCCCCGCATGCAAGCTCACCTTTTGCTTGGAAGCTAATATTTGGTCAATGGCTGCTCAGCTTGGTCTCTTAAAAGAAAACGTGCCTTCAAAGACTGCAGAACGTCGGACACTAACATGTGCTTTGATCTATTTATGACATGCTGCACACATTTACAACTAGATTTTATGCCAGATACTGTATGACATAGAACTAGGGATGCACAATATATATTTTTTTCTCAGCTGCTATGATATCTGATAATTACCTGCTTTTTATGGCTGGTAACAATAATTTTAAAAAAAAGATCAACTCACATTTTTGTATTTTTAAAAAGAAGTTCATAACCTGTAGTTTATGAACACCTGAGGGTAAGAAGACTAAGATGTAGTGAGCAAAGATGGATGATTTAATGTTCCATAGCTCTAATAAGATTTGTTGTGTTAAAACTCAGAGACTTTTTCCCTCCTCTCTGAACCTTTGTGGAACATGTATTGTAAATTACGATTGTGTTGTCTTCCTCTGAAATTGTATGAACGTCCACGCCGGAGACGACATGCTCTCTAGGCTACCCCAGAGAAGGCAGACATCTCTACAGCCAATACTGTATCTCCAAAACTGAGCCACTCAAACCAAAACAATCTAGATGGATAAATAGTGATACAAGCCAGAGGAAAAATATGGATTTTTGATTGTGAGGTGTACTATCCCTTCAATTCAATAAAAGCAATTTGGCTTTGTATTTTAAATGTTAAAATTTATTTATTTAAAAATAAAATAATATTTATTTTATATTTATAATTTCATTACAATAAATAAATAGCCCCCACCCCACCCCGCCTTGCACACACCTGTACAATGTATCTGCAATCGGCTGTTATTGGATGGTAGCCAGTTGGAAAATGTTAACAAATCACTCAACTCTAAAATAGAGTAAGCCTATATTCAGTGGGCTTGCTTTTTTAGATCATGCAAAAACATTTAGTGTGTCAAACAGGCTAACATGTTGTTCAGGATGTTAATGCTAACCGTAAAGAAATTAGCTCTATAAACGGTACACTACAATGTGTTTCTGAAAACAGTTTAGGCGATTCATTTTTGATCAGCATTGCCTAGTTTGACAGTTTCATCTGAGTTTTGTGAGCCTGGGCAGACCTGCAGACTGCACGCAACTGGATGCAATACTTTGTTCCCCTCGATGGGGAAGGCAAGTCATGAATATTTAATGAACATGAAACATTGTTCATCCAATCAAAGCAAACAAACAACGTTCTTAACGTCAAAAACTGCATTGACCCAGTTTTTTTTCAATGTATGTATATCACTGTTGATTGATTCTCATGACTTTTAGCATTTTTTGACAAAATTTGACCAAAAATATTCTTGGGTTTTAACCCAGTTGTTTTTTTTTGAGGAATTTTTTTTAGAATCATATAAAATTTTTAAAAAATTGATTTTTCCAGGACATTGGGAGTGTGATTTTTTTTTGTGCTGTGAACATTTTGGCAAAGAGGCTAATGCCATAATTGGATAAAGTCTATTGTGTTGTTACGTTGAACATGAATTGTAGGCCAGCAAGTGTTTTGGAAATATTATTGTATTTTTTCAGTGTGTGTCTGTGTAATGTCCTCAGGTTAAATCCAAATTTGCTGTTTGGGCTTTTTGCTTTTCAATGAATCAGTCTTTTCTGTATAATGTTGCTTTGCTTTCCCATCCTGAAAGAAAAGAATGGTAGTCACACTTGACGACAGGAAAGAATTCTTAAGGCTGAGCACAATTCTTAATGCTTTGACAGAATTTAAAGGGAAAAATCACGAACACAATAACGACTGTGCCAACTTTTTATAAACAAAAGTGAGTGGGGACAAAGGACTTCATCTGAAAGCTACTTTTGAAATGAAACAAAAGCTTGTTCATCTGTAATAGTATATTTCTGCTTTCCACCTCACAGCCTTGCTGTGCACAGAGACAGTATTTCGCACCTTGCTCCTACCCTTCGGCTGGAGCCCAGTGCAACATTCTCCGTCGCGAACAGCACCAGAGGGACCCATTTCATATTTGGATCTGTGGCTGGTGCTGCTGCAGTGACAGCTCTCCGATTGGCTCAGATTGAGACTCAGGCACAGATTGCCCTCCAGCAGCTTGCTACTCTCGCGACCATAGCTGTTGGCAACCAGTGTCACAGCAACAGCAGGTTTGCAACAGTATTGCCTCCTCACCAGGCCCCCCTGACTCTCAATAGACAGCGGGTGTCAGCTGTTGGGTTTAACGTGGACTCAAACAGCAAAACATACAGAAACACACAACCGTGTCTCTCTGTTGCCATGTACCACCACCACTCTCAACAACAGGGGTCACAGCCCTTCTCTAATGGACCCAGGCCTCCTCATCATCAGCCACCTCCAAATCAACATCAGAATCGCCCTGCCTCTGGTATGATGTCTCAGGGGATGGATTTCCGGTTTCCTCGTCCCACCCAGCTCCCTGATGAACTGGAGTCTGCACTATCTATCCGTGGTGCTAGGGACATGGACCACCGCCTCGTTGACCTCATGAGCCGGCCAAACCAACACCAGAATCAAAGCTCAGGTTCTGGCATCAGTCAACACGGAAGCTACGGCTCTAACCCAGTAACCCTTACGTCTGATAATCAACCTGGCCACCAGCAAGGAGTAGACTGGTCAAGCTACCAACCTCCAACTAAACTGTTCGCCAGTCCTCCACCTAGTGCTAGCCACCAACCACAACGACACCAGGGGCCTCAACAGCAGCCCCAGAGCAGCCACACTGGAACAAGCATCCCAAACTGGACTGCCCCTGTAAGTGACTCACCGGCTCCCCAAGCCCGACACCCCCATAGTGGTGGCGGGGATGGTCAGGGTTTGTACACAGCAGAGAGTGCAGGAAGCATCTTGGCTAGCTTTGGACTTTCAAATGAGGACTTAGAAGTGCTGAGTCACTATCCTGATGATCAGCTAACCCCAGATACTTTACCATTCATCCTCCGTGACATTCAGATCAACAAGACGGGCAACCAGAAAACTGTGGCTTCCTCTTCCACTTCCACATCCTCGTTCTCACGCACCATTCCTGATATGCCGCTGCCTCCTTCCCGCTCTTCGCCATTGGCACGTTCCCGCTCCCCAGAAGTGCCGAGCCTTCTTACTGTTACACAGACAGCAGGTAAAGTCATTGACTATGGTCATGCCAGCCGGGCAAAGGATGAAAGTAATACCAGAGAGACTTTCAAAAGAGAGCAGCTCTCCAATGAAAGGACAATTAAAATGTACCCATCTTCGTCATCATCTGAAACGGCTCCAAAAGCGGATAAGGCCGAAAGGCGACAGGTTCGTTTGGAACACACTGAATCAAGCAAGCATGGAGACCGAGACTATCGCAGGACAAGTAGTGACCATCGCAAGAGCAATCGGTCACCTGGGAGAGTTTTTCCACCATCAACCAAATCTCGTAATCTAGATCGAGACTACAGGCGTGAGGGACCCAAACCTAGGCCCTCACCTGAAACCAGGAGTGAGGCTTCCTCGAGACGGTCTCTCTCCTCCTCATCTGGCTCAAAACCACACAGCGGCAGCAAGAAGTTACCTACCCCCACCATGATAAGTGATTTCTCAGCTGCGACTCCAAAGGTGTATCCCCATACCTGCTCCCTGTGCGACATACAGTGTGATCAGGAAAAGGTGAGTGCCAACATGCCCTGGTACCAATATCAGTAAGGAATACCTTCACGTGATGAAATTTAGTCTGCAGCCTTTCCTCACCAGGCAGTTGTCAAGATGAGTGATTCTGATCTCATTCAAGTAGTGTTTGCACAGTTAGTATTTACCTCTGAAATGAGCTGGTAAATGATCCAGCCATCTTGTTGCCAACAAAATTGACTGTTTTGAATAATGAATGCTAACTGCGCTAGCATGCTTTAGCATCCTTTTAAAGCATAAGGCCAGATATTTGTACCCCACATTGGGATAAGGGAATGTGGCCATCATAGCTGAAAGCTATAGTCAGTGCTGCAGTGCCTTCAGATGCAGCGCTGCTTAGACAGCGGCTATAAAAACTCTTTCACTTATCCTCGTGTGATGAGGGGAGGTTTATTTAGTTGACAGTTTCTTGGCCTATCAGCACCAGAGGTGGGGGTTGCCACAAATTTATCCTACTACAGCTTCACTGTCTTTGACCAAATAG
Organism: Hollardia meadi; assembly: GCA_037974645.1. Lineage (NCBI taxonomy): Eukaryota > Metazoa > Chordata > Actinopteri > Tetraodontiformes > Triacanthodidae > Hollardia > Hollardia meadi. Next base: position 18,344 of record JBBPCS010022451.1, read on the forward strand.
GGTTTTCTAACTGTTCAACAATTGACACAAATGGCAGTGAACAGTAAAAACGGGCTTTGAAAATTCAACAATCAAAAGACAACTGTGTGGTGAAGAAAAATCAAACAAAAGATACAACTCTGGAACTACTTTTTTCAAATAGTAGCTACATTCTATCATAGAGATTTTTATGTTCAAATCTATTGAAATTTTCATATAATCACAAGAAAGTTTGCAGAGAAGAAAGAGGGCTGAGGCTGATTTGCCCATTAAATGAAGGGGATTAAAGGTGTAATGAGTAACATAGTTGATTGTTGAGTCTTATTCCTGGGTCGTCAAATACTGACGCTTTGGGCCGGTAGGGCGGGCCGGCCACCAACCCAAAGCGTCTGTATTTTAATGACCCAGGAATAAGACTCAACATGTTACAAATTGCTCCTTTAAGCAAACCTACATCCAGCATCCCCATGACAATGTTAAATACCATAACTGTCGTAAGTTCCTAGGAAATGTCCAGTGAAGAAACTTATTCATTTTTATTTCTTGAAAACTGTATTTAATGGTGTATTTAATTAAACTGTGTATTTCATGCAGTCCCAGTAGGTGTGAAGTTAAACATTATAACCACATCATACATTTTTATACGATCCTGGTCCTTCAGTCATTTCATCAATTAACACTGCTGTTTTCTTCCAAACTGATATTCTATTGGTTTTTCTTGGGTTTTGACTTGTCTAAACATGAATACATCATATGGCATTTTTAGTTTGAAGAATTCGGAATATCTGTTAAAAAAGGACAGGTTAATTTAAAGGTACTGTAAAAATGATCATATGTAAGCTGCACACAATAATCAGTAATGATTACAGGACCTTGGACAAACGGTAAATTTAAAAGGTTGGTATAAACTCATGAGAGAAATTGTAAAAGGATTTTAGAAACCCTTTCAACGACATTATTGTTGAATAAACTCCTTTTTTCTTTAAGAGAATCCAATGCTCTGGTCACTGGCTTTTGGAGTAGAGTTTGTCATATATGCTCAAATGGTGTTGTGATTGACTACACGTAGGTCTAAGTTTTAAAATGGTTTGCACTCCGCATCTGTCATAACAGGAAGTACTTATAGTTGAGTGTGATTGTCCTAATTTCTTAGGTATGCAAAGTGTCGACTTGGTATATTTGGACAAAAATAATTTCTTCTGTCTCTATTGTTGTAGCCTGATTAGGAAAAAGTCACCATAATCATCAGGAAATGCATGTCGTGTGGAGCAGAATGTAAAGTGGTCCTAATGACTGTAAGGTTTTTAGATTTCTCAGCTGTTGAACATATAAATTAGATGTCTTTTATTTGGAACTAAATTGTTATATATCACTAGCTGTGACAGGAATTTCATATAGTATAGGCAACAGATTGGTGGATGAGCAAATAATGGTATGATGAATTATTCGCCCGCTTCAGGCCTTGGAACATATCTTAGTAAGTTAACTGAACTGCATTTGTAACAAGATGACTAAAAACAACAAGCTATTTAATTGGTGATAATGGAAAGTAGAATTAAATTTGTTTACCAACAGAATTGATCAAACGATCTCATCCGATTCAAGAACGAGACTAAGCATTGTGTTGTATTTCTGCTAGTTGCTGTGACATAATGTGGACATGGGATCAAAGAACTGGGCCTCCACTTTCAGTTCAGTTTACACCATGTTTAAAAAATGACACCGGAGAGCACAGATCCACTTGAGCTTTTGTCTCAGTACTTAGGCCTAAGTCTTTCACTGTAGATAATAGGTCTTTTATGGCTGAGAATTTGCTTATGTTGACGTTCATACCTGTGAAATGTGAATCTAGCTGTGTTGAGGATTTTTTTTTCCCCCATCTGTTTTGATGGTGACATCTTTCTTTCTTGTTTGTTGTTTTTCCTTCAGGACTGGGTTGACCATATCAACACCGTCAACCACACAGCGGCCTGCAGAGACCTGCGCAACAAGTGAGGGCATTTTTAATGTGCTGCTGAAATCTTACATCTCCAGCATAACTTATGTACTCTGTCATAATTGCTTCGAAAATCATTCTGCATTTTATTTTGGATGAACGATAAAACGAAAAATGTTGCATAAAGCAATTTTTGAAAACAATGAAACATCCACGGCCACAGCCCAGAGATGTTTTTGGCTTGTGAAGTGCTTATGGTTAATATGTTAGCAAACAGTTGCTGCTGAGGTTGTGTTTCTGGCTACATATTGTACCCAAGTTGATTATTAACTTGCCTTTTCGCTCTGGTGTAGTCCTCCATATCCTGAGAAAGAAACCGCTAAGTCTTCAGCTTGTTAAATGTGAACCCTTGTCATAGTGTGAGCAATGAAAGGCAACCAGACAACTGATGTGCTGGCCGTAGAACCATAACAAGCTAGAAAAGGGTCCATCTAGATTAAGGTTGTCAGAAGTATTGATACTTTTTCAATACCACGTGTTACACAAGTTTAGGAGTAAGATGATGTTGAATGACATGCTAACGTGTTTGTGTGTCCCTGAAGGTACCCTGACTGGAAACCAAATCTACCAAGGTCAGTGGGACTCTTGTGCTGTTGTTTCCAATAATCTGTTTTTAGCAATACTGCAGTTGGTGGGTCCTACACTTTACTGTACAGCCAATCTGACACAGCGCTGACTGCGTAGTTTTGTCTGTAATCCATTTTAAGATGGTTCCATTTTATTGTTTCAGATGTCTAACATTGAATTAGGCTACATAGTATAAAAGTCCAACTTGTCACAGCAGTCGCTCTAAGTAAACTTTCTGTTGTGTGGTCGTGTTCTGTCCACTGTTATTTTGACTGGTTTTGCCCGCTAATGAATTTCTTTGATCCAGTCGGAGTGGACGATATGGCAGCCGGGCTCTGTGGGATCCCAAGGATCACTCTCCGTCCCATTCTGTGTCTCGATCCCTCTCTTATTCTCCTTCCCCAAGTCCTCCTCACAGCAGACACAGGGTGGGCCCCCATCCCCACAGGCCGCACGGGAGGCCTTACTCGCCTCACCATCACCCTCGCTACCATCACTACCCAGGTAGACCACATGCTAGAGAGTAGGCACGTGTACAAAGTGGGGAAATGTAGAACTCACGAGATTAATGTTATAATGACGATAGACAAATAAGTTCAACGTTTCAACGTTTTTAAATATTCAAAGTCAGTATTTATGTCCTGAGCTAATTTACACAATTAGATTTATTTATTCATTTCTTGATATTCAATTTATTATCTGTTGGAAATCCATTTTCTAACCTTGGCACTGAAGGTACACCAGATGTCTAAAATGCATCATCATGTTTCTTTAAAGTAATGATGTCGTTTCTTAATGCACATTGTGTAAAGTAAATGGCAAAATGGACCATACACATTAAGCAGTTCATTAAATACTTGCATACAATTTTCTTCATGCTGGTGATGAAAAGAAAGAAATTTCATATCAGACACACAGAGACTTTGACTGACCAACACACATGCTGGCTTTACCTTTTCAAATGCAGAGATTTAATTGGTTGTCATATAATCGAACAAACTGAATTATTCTCTTCATGAATATTTCTTCACACCATTTCTTGTTGCTCCCGTCCTCCGATTCATGGCGTGACTATAGGGGGTTCCTCTCGCAGTGGCGTGAAGCGTCCATACAATGAATCGACCAAGTTCTCTTCTGACACCAGCCAACATCCATCCTTCTCCAAGGCGGGTCACAGCTCCAAACATGGGCCATTACAGTCCTCCGCCAAAACTCTGAAGAACATGATGAAGCCTGGAACCAAGATGACTAAGACAGCAAGTGCCAAGGCCGCTGACTCAGTGGGTGTTTTTCTCTTTAGTTGTGTAAAGCTTTACATTGCACAGATGTTTTTGGAGTGTGTCAATTCTCAAATTTTTCCTAACGCGGCGTGTGTGTGTGGTAACAACTAGCACTTTCATTCCATGGTGTGGGGTGAACATAAAGATCGGAAAAATTAACACAACCACAAAAACACCTGCTATTATAGCTTTAATCAGCCGTATCCATTTAGTGCATAACTGGCAGTTGGATCCCTGATTCAAATTTGTTGTTGAAGGTAGGATAGTGACCGATTCATATCAATAAACTATTGGACGACAAAAGTATTGAGTTCTCTGCTGTAAGTATAGCCTGTTCCAATTGGAAATGATCATAATATTCCCAAAACCAGCTTGAATGTTTGAAATGAGAGCAGTAGATACTAATTTCTACACCACATATGGGCAAAATACAGCCCCAGGGCCACAATCCAACCCACAATGTCCCCCAAGAAAAATACCCCCCCCCCCCCAAAAAAAAATCAATAAAAGGCAGCATTATGTTAATGAATGACACACTCAAACTCGATTTTTGATTCCAAACTTTTTCTTGATTGAATAAAGGGGGCACTATTTTCAGTCTCTTGGTTCAATACGCTAAGTTGTTGTTGTTTTTTTACCCACCCCTATTTAAGGAATAGTGTTCAAGGAATTCAACACCAAGAGACATTCTTTTGGCCATGCATGCTAACTATGCCACAGGGTTGTTGGAAAGAGAAGGAAAAGCCTTGAAATGGTTCCAACTGAATTGGCTGGCAGAATGATTTCTAAAGCAGTCAACCATCCAAGAATCGACAACCAAAGTTGGCTACATGCTGTCATACAAGCATGTGAAACACAGCCCTTTTCTGATGGTGAAGACTGTATAGTAGATGCGGCTAGCATGCTGTGGCCCTTTGCTTAATATATCTAAGTCCGTATGGCCCTCTGGAAAAAAATGTTGCCCATCCTAAGTTCTACAGCATCTTAGTCATTTGCTAATGTGAGCTCAAGTGTTACTTATTGTATTGTTAGTTAAGTTTAAAGATGCCAGAGGACAAATTCAGGCACAATACTCAAAATATTTTGGTTCTAGTGGCTTGTAAAGTTAATACTGAATTTTCCAATTTTACAAAGTAGCAATTATAGAAATCACATGTGCATTTTCTCAAGCCCAACCACATTTTCATCGTAAATATAAATTCACAATTCAATACTTGATCAAAGTAGTAAAATGTTGCGTTGTTTTGCCACTGGTTGGCTAAAACTGGATTTCTCCTAAAACTAACCTAAAACTGTTGGTTTCTAGTCTGCCAAACCTCCACCAGCCAAGAAGAAGAAGAAAGTCATGACTCTCGCCTCCCAGGACTCATCTTTTGCAGAACGCCTGGTTTATCTGACAGGCATCCCAACGGACGCGTCAGAGCAAGAAGTTACCGACTTGGTCGGGTCCTTTGGCAAGATCAACAACGTGATCCTCATGCCCTGCTCCGAGGAAGAGAGCGAGAAGGGCGAAGGGCAAAAGGTGCTAAATAAGTGCAACATAATGGTTATTTTTCAAGTTTCACGTTTGTTAAGAGAAAAGATAATAGCAGAACAAAGATCAATGTTTTTCCTGTTTAGAGGCAAGATAAATACCAGAAAACTTTGTTTTAAAAAAAGTTGTTTTATCCATTCTTTCATTCGCCAATACACTGAAGTTATGGAGCAATAGTACAAATAAAACGAAAAGTTTAGTCACAATCTGTTTTAATACTATAGGATCTATATTTTCTCTGTTGTAGCATTGGCTAAATCTACATTTTATTTCATTTTTTATACGATTGGGTGTTATAGACCGTAGAGCAGTTGGTCTCTCCACCTGTCACTCCTGAGTTGTAAAAAACAGTAGTGGGGTGTGTCCTGGGTCTGTGTTGCAGAAGACCGTCATGGTTTCTGACCGTCTCTCATGTCTGTCACCCTCCCCTGTTGCAGGCATCTGTATGCATGATTAAGGTTGAAGACGCTCAGGCTCTGGCTATCTCCACGAATCTGTCCATCAGAGACCAGCAAATCACTGCTTCAGTAGCCAAGGTACTGTGTGGGAAAATACATGCATGTGGCATAGATGGCATATCCTGTTTAAACCCTTTGATATGTAGAAAACAAGCTCCCGCAAAAAAACAACAATTTTTAAATGTTTAGAACACATAAATGTAATCTGATGTACACTTCCACTTAACATTTTTTATTTGTTTGTTTTTAGAAACCTGAAGCAGTGCAATCTTTGGATGCTAACAACAGGTCTGTCACAGCTCTCACCATCTTAAGCATTTTCCGGTGTAAAAGTTTCAAACTATTTTGTTATCAAGCCATAGTGGCGAAAGTCAGTATGCCGGTCCAGTCTGTTATACAGACTTTTACCACTAGGTGCCACGAGTGACTTAGCCGTTCCTGAGTGGAACATAGAACGAGAATGTTAACAGCACCGCAACCGACCACAGCCTATCAGAACAACTGTGACGAATCTCATTTTCTTTTCTCACACAAACCATTGCACTTAACTTATATTCTTCTAAAGTTTAATATCAAAATAATAGACTATAGGAGCACATTGGGACCTCACAAGTCAATGAGTTTTCCACAACACAGTCCTACAAATGTTTAACAATAAAAGTCATGTTAACAAAATGAAGGATTTCTGTCCATTGAAACGCTGGAGGGCTTTTAATTTGAAACAGATACAGAAAAGTGTTGATTTGCATGAACAGTGTAATGCAGTAACGTTAACGGGGCAAACGCAGCAGATCAAAACGCGGCTTCGTACTGACATACGAGCGTGTAACATGACGTTAGACAGCATAACCTGCACCAATATGTTACTGATGAGAGTTCTCTCTAGTGGATGTTGATCGAGCGCTTTGCGTACAACTCTCAACTTGAGTAATACTACAACACAACAGGGAAGCAACACCCCTTAGCACTGAGCTAATCAGCTCCCTAGGCTCCTGCCAACTAGCTGCATGCTGCTAGCTTTCTCCACCTACACCTGACAAATGCTACAAAAGTTTGTACACCGAACCGGCCCAGTGAAACCGGAAAATCTACCCAACCCTACCCAATATGCTACACAGTCACCCTGCCATTTTCCAACCTGCTCTGACTGAAATCAAATATTTGTTTCTATTTCTGTCATTATAGTAAACCTGCTCCAGGACAGGACAAAGGTGCTGCTGGAGAAGACACTGGTATGAAAACAAAATTCTGTTACTGGGAAACTGCAATACCCACCAATAAAATAAAACATTGTTGGCATAATTTTCTTCATATTATCAATTCTTATAATTATAATATATATATAGATATATATAGATATAGATATAGATATATATATATATATATAGATATATATATATATATATATATATATATATATATATATATATATATATCATATACTATACTCGATGAATTGTATGAGAAACTGGTCTTTCTGTAGCTAAGGCACATGTTGACAGGTTTGTGATGCCATGTTTTTACTAAGTTGAGGTGTTGAAAATATTCTAACTGTAGCTCTGTTTGCACTTTGCCCCCCAATCTCCCCCTTCTCCAAACCCCCCACTGCAGGAGGTGAAGCTGAGCTCAAGACGTCTGATGAGGTACGTGATACATGCCAATACTTTGTATAATATAAATTGTAACATTATGAAAAGGTGGCTGAATGTCTTCAGCCAAATCCTGGGGCTCATTAATTGGACAAATTTTGCTTTATTGTATCAAACTGGCAATTCAGGTAAATATCTAATTCCCTCCTACAGAAGAGCATGTTATTGATCACTGGACTTCCCGAAAGCGGCTGGTCAGAGAGTGACATCATCAAGCTGGTCCAGCCCTTTGGAGTGCCGTCTGACATCATACTGGCTACACAAATTGGAAAGGTTGGTATAAACCCAGTTCCATGTGAAACCTTTACTGTCTCCAGGAAAAAAACACAACAGGCCACCAGTAATACAAGTAGCAGATGAAAGTCCAGAGTTTTACACTATGTCTATAAATGGTAACTGTGTGTACAGGGTGTCCCACAGACTGTGGGGGGAACCGCAGGGGGTTATTTATATATATGTAGATTTTTTTTGTGACTCCAAAACGAAGGTACGAACTATGAGTTTTGCGTACACACCCCTGTCCTAAATTGATCTGTCCATACAGAATGTTTTCTGCGTGGATTGTGGAGTTGCTGTTGTCGTTTTCCCCGTTTGGCTGTTTCTTACTCTGTTGATTGGTAATCAAAAAACAACATATTTTCTGTATGTTAGGTACTTGTGTCAGTGACAGACTTGGAGATTGCTGAAGAGATGGTGAAAGTCAACAGCTTTATCCCTATGAAGATTAAAGACTGTGAGCTGAAGATGAGTCATCTCAAACAATGCATCAGTCTCACCACACCGGTACGACTCCCTTTTCATTGATCATCTCTCCTCTGTTGCTATCCGATGCTCTTCGTCAAGTGTCTCACATCTGAGAGATTGGTTCTTTCATATTGCACTTCAAGTGGAACATTTCAATCACTGTAAAGATTTTTTTGTTTGTTTTTTGTGTTGAACAATGACCCTTGAGAAGTAACTATAAAACTCTTTACACAGGTGGCTCTCTACAATTATCTGATGGGATTGGCGGACCCATTAGTGAGTATTTTTTTTACCAGTATTGGTGTCTGAATTATTAGGGTGGAGGCATAATGTTTTTGTGTTACTTGGGTCCACTTGGACTTAAGGATGAACTGATTAGATTTTGGTGGTCAAAGGTCAACGTCACTGTGACCTAATAAACAAATTTTTAGTCATAACTCAAGAATTCATACGCTAATTATGACAAAATTTTCACAAATGTCTGACAGGATAAAATGATCAAGTGATGATATTTCTATCCAAAAGGTCAACTTCACTGTGACATCATCATGCTTTCTGGCTATTATTCAACACCATCACTCAGCAACAGAAGGGCAGATTGTGACCATATTTCACATCTGGGCAGATACTGAATTGGTGACACTAATCTTGGGTGCCCACCTTGAAACTGTGCTGATTGTAGAGATCTTCTGGGCTGATGGATTGAACATGTGTGTGAACCATCTATGGTTTCGAATTTAAAGCTTGTTTGTGGCGACGTCCATATTTGAAACATTGTAATCCACCACAAGCTCATTGGTTCTGCTGATATTGAGCTTCAGTTGATTGTCATTGCACCATGCGACTAAGCTCTCTATCAGTCACTACATACAGTATGTTATGAGTCTGGACAGATGTGGATGAAAACTGGTGTGGACAGGACAGTCCTGTAAAGTGTATTGACCTTTGCAGTACCATTTATTAAAAAAAAATAGTATGTCTGTCTTTGAAAAAAAACAACACATGGCTGATGCTGATATTGGGGAGTAAAAAAATATTCTTTTCAGCCGACACGGATAACCGATAATTACCAGTTTACTTTTTATAATGTCGTCTGACCATCTCCCCATGTGCTCCCACGGCTCAGTTTACCCTTTTCCGGTTTCCAGTTACGATGATAGCCTGTCCGAAAAATGTTTTCACACTAGACATGAACTGAACCACAGTTCGGTTTGACCACCTCTTATGTGGGACCAAGGTCCGGCTTTTTGATCAGGTCAAGAAGTCGAGGTCCAAATGGGTGAGGTGTGAAAGCACCGTAGGTTACCTCAAGCATCTTTTTCTGCATTATAATCTTCTTTTTTTTTTTTTAAAGTTTTCATACAGGTACATATTGGATGTACATGTATGCTGATACCGATATATAGTACCTCTGAAAGGCTGATATCGGCCGATTGTCCGGCTCCACTGTATACGTTGAACTGATTGTTACATTGCTGAGCTGGTGAGTGGGAGAAATGTGGCGGGCTAATAAGTGACTGAACCTGTCTTTGTATCGTGCAGGAGAGTTCTGTTCCAGTCAGCTGGAGCAGCCTGTTGGTGATCAGAAATGTTCCCAACACGCCGTCCGGCTCCTCTGAGGTCCAGAAACTTGTGCGACGTTTTGGCACCGTCATCAAGACTCTGGTCCTCAACAGTATGGTGAGGACTGTTCCTCTGTGCAGCTGCAAACATGCCTATCTGTTATGTCCTGACTATCTGTGGCCATCTGCCTGTCTTACCGCTTTAATGATCAGGCAAACAAATCTCACATGCTGGTGAAATGTTATTTTTCTTCCTGCTCAGGTCATTTGTGAGATGGCAACTGCAGCCATGGCCCTGTCTGTTTACAAACGCTTCCAGGCGTTCCCATGCATCATCCAGAACAACCCTCTGTTCTTCTCCCGCAAGCCTGACCCCAAAACCAGCACACAGACCAAAGTCATCTCTGCATACCTGGATTCATCTGAGGTCAGTAACTTGGATAATTGACTAGTAATGGTTGTCAAGACCTATGGGACATCCAGTTAGACGTGTTTTTTCAATCTACTGGCATAAATTCCTGCATCTTTATATCAAACACCTGAATGCTGGTGGTTGATGTGTTACCCCTTGTGTCCGGTTGTAGGATACACCCGCAAATGGCAAAGGCAGCAAAACCGCAGTGGCTGCAGACAAAGAGGAGACGGCACATGAGGAGGGTTCAGAATCTCTGGTGGAAGGGATGGAAAAAGAGGATGATGGGAAGGATGAGGAAATGAAGGGCACAGAGAAGACGGTTGCTGAAGATGAGACTCTGCGAGAAAACGGGAGCATAGACGACGAGGACAAAAAAGAAGAGCTTACCAGTGTTGTGTCTGACTCTTTGGCTGCGCCAGACGACAAACCAGAAGAAGCAGACTTGGAGACAGATATGAGGGAAACACCAGCTGTTGAAAACGTCATGGAGACAACAGAAGAAAATAAAGATGTTGGTGGATCCAAAGAAGAATATGACGAGACTCCTGCTGGTGAAGAGACAAAGCCATCAGGCTCTGTTGGCAACTCAACTTCCGCGGAGACGGCCATGCCAGAGCTCCCTAAGGTAAAATATCCTGGAAATGTCTGTGGAGCCAGACCGTTCTCCTGTGTTGCTAAGGTCAGGAACCTCCTACATATTAACTGATATTTTTTCATTCTGTTTCACTAGGTTACTCAAGAGATGGTGAACACGTTGCTTGTGGAGTGCCGAACAAGAACCGCCAGCCAACCCAACAACCCAGCAGCCCCCACCAATGGAGAACAGGGGGAAACACCACTGGAGACGGAGCAGGGTGAAAAAACAGCAGAGGAGACAAAAGAGCCAGCCAAGAACCAAGCAGAGGAGGAGGAGGAGGAGGAGCTGAAGAAGCAGGAGAGAGAGCGAAAAGAGAGGGAGGCAAGAAAGGAGAAGGAGGCGAGAGAGAGGAGAGAGAGGGAGAGGAGGGCCTGGGAGAAGGAGAGGGCCAAGAGGGAGAGGGAGCGGGATGAAAGAGCCAGGAGGGAGCGAGAGAAGAGGGAGGGGGAGAGGAGGGAAAGAGCCAGGAGGGAGAGGAAGAGGGCGTACGATGATGAAGGATCGAGGTTGTCTTACAGGTTGGAGGGATACAAGCAGAGCTCCTGGAGGGATGAAAAGCATAACTCAGAAGCTGAGACCAAAAAGGTGAGAAGACGAGTCGGGTCACAAGCGTTGAAACAGGCCAGTTAAATCTCTCTATTCTGAGCTCATGTTTTTGTCCTGTCGTACAATCAGGAGGAGGAGGAGGAGTTTGACGAGTTCCCGTTCAACCTGAGCGACTTTGTGACGGTAGATGAAGTGGGAGATGTGACCGACCTCCCTCTCTCCCCGTCTCCCTCTGTTCCAATGGAAACCACTGAGGAAGACGCTCCCACATCTGTCCAAAAGGACACTGAAGGGGTACATTGTGTCATAAATCACAAAAAAACTTTCTCTACGTGGTTATTGGGATGACTGAGACTTAAATTTCAATAATGTAATGACATCATTTCCCCCCTTCCTGTTTCCTGCTTCTAGGACATACCCATGGAGGTTACCACAGAAACAACAATGTCAGACGCTGACAAGCCCGAACCAGAGTCTGGAGGTGTGACTGTGCCGACAGCTGAGACCTCAGATGAGTTGGTGTCCTCAGATTTGACGCCTAGTCTGATGGTCACCACTGCAGCATCCCCCGCCCCGGCTTCACAATCTGACTTCGACCAAACACATGTGCCAACATGTCAGCCAGAAGCACCCAAGACAGGTACAGCCTCGCACTGATTTAACCACCTTCCTGAGAGAACTTTCCCTTTAACGTGACCTTTGACAATTATGTCATTCATTTTGGCCTGAAATCTGTCATTGTTCAGATACAACACCAACAGCCACTCAGGACTCTGACGCTACTGAGGTTGAACCCCTTCCCACAACAGCTCCTGGCGCAGGTGCCTGCTCCTCAAACAGCCCAGCGCCAGAGGCAGTGGCTGCACAGAGCAAGGAAGATGAGAACGAGCACAGTGCTGTCAGTGCCAGTCGGGCTCAGGAGGAGGTGGTCACGGTGGTGTCGGATAAAACCGAGGAGCAGGAGAAGGCGCAGGATGAAAAGGACAAAGAGACGGGAGCTCCTGCTGTGGAGACGGGTACGATTTATCTGATTTTGTTTGGGTGGCAGCTGTACCTTAGTGGCTGAGAATCAGACTCATCACCGGAACACTTCAGGAAGTTAGGAAAATTAGGCAGAACCGTATGGTTGTATGTGAAAGCTCCCAGCCTTGAAGTTCCTCATTCATTCATGTTTTGGCAATGCATCATGCTGTTGGCGTAATTGGCCCAGTTACCTCATGTTGAAAAGTGTTTGGGATGATGGCGTCTTTTCCGCATTGGTCGGCAGTTGCTAGAAGGGATGCAGGTGACTGGTGATGATGACACCACATGAAGAGCCTATTTGAAAAAGCACGATTACAAGGTTATCTGGCTAAGCTTGCCGAGTAAAACCAGGGCCGGCTGTTTTGACACAAGCCCCTGTTTGAGTTTCTAAAGAGGTCTTTGTCTCTCGCAGGAAAGAACGAGAAGCCTGCAGACAAAACAAACACTGAAGAGGAGAGTGTGAAGGAGAAATTAAATACAGAAACTCCCACGAGCACCGACTACTCCCTCCCTCCTTTCAACCCTAACAACCCAGTTGGTAAGACACTTGCTAACTTGTATTTATTCACCTGATCTGCCATTGTGTTTTCAGTTTTGTGTTCATATGTCGTAATGCGTCCGTGGCCGGAGGCATCATGTTTTCAGGTTGTCCGTCCGTCCCATTCTCTTGAACCTGATATCTCAAGAACACCTTGAGAGAATTTCTTCAAATTTGGCACAAACATCCACTTGGACTCAAGGATGCATTCATGTTCAGAATGTGTGACGATTTGAGTGGTCAGCAGCTGATAGAGTTCACTTTTCTGTCTGTGTGTGTGTCCACAGGTATGGAGCTGTTGGTCCCAAAGACAGGTTTCTTCTGTAAGGCGTGTAACAGGTTCTTCAGTGGAAACAAAGAGGCGGAGATCAGCCACTGCAAAACCCTCAAACACTACGATAACTTACAGGTAAGCAACATGCACACAGTCGTGTGTCTGTGTGGATACACCGTGAAGATGGAATTCATTCTAGTCTTTTCCACTAAGGCTAATAACAAAAGGCCATTTGGAGAACATTAAAGGCTCTGAAAAGTCTGAATGTTCATAAGTGTTTATGGTTGTGAAGTGTACTCACTGGCAATCTTGAATCATCCGCTTTTGCTTACTTACGATTTCACTTTAAGTAGTCAGTGACCGAAGCAACATGAGGAGTTTTTTCTATCTTATTTTGATAGTGGAGAAATGCACCACTCAAAGCCTGAAGGCCTGCAAGAACTTAGATGGCCTGTAAAGAAGCCAGAATGTTCCAGTCTAATCCACCTTCCTTGTTCATTCTCTTGCAGAAATACTTGCAGACCAAGAAGATGGTGAATGTGACTACCAAACCTGACTGCAGCTGAATGTGGCGATCAAATACTGCATTGGCCACCTCCTCCTATTGTATTGTCTCTTCATTTGTCACTAAGGGTCCAGATTCTCAAACTGATGTAGATTAATCCCATGTCCTGTCTGCATTTCATCATGTTGTATAGATTAATCCTGTACAATAAGGAGAAACGAGTGAAAACTGTGTGCAGTGGAAGATGGCTGGCAGTAAGATAATAAAATGGTTTTACTAAATTGTCTTATTATCCCTCATTCACACATTGAATGTCTGAAATTTCTCCATTTGCAGTTGAGTTGGTTTTCTGATTAATAATGCAGATGGATGAAGTAATGCATGATTAATGAGGAAAATATGAATTACATTACCTGCAGCGATCCCACAGAAGCAGAAACAATACACGTGTCTCCTCATGAAGAGACTCGTGGGCATTTACGCACAGCAGCTTAAATTGATTGATGATTTAAATCTCCGACACGTGAGAAGACCGATCAGGATCTAATGTTAATTACTGTTCTGTGTTCTAAACATCCAAAAGATCACACACACAGTCCAGGTTCAGTAAACTTGTTTGGAGAAAAGCGTAATATTTTAATTGTTTCCTCTGGAGAGTGTCCTCTGTCCTGCCAAGTTTATAACTTAGTTTTGCTGCTCAAGTGTCCCACGATATTTGACATCACTGCAGCATGCATGGAAACATTTCAAAGTACTGGAAGCAGCCTCTCAATCCAGACATCTTCAGTTGTTCACAAGAATTCTGCAACGCCATTTTGCTGTGAAGCTCCAGAAATGTTTTGCGGACAGAAAACCTTCAGCCGTCTATCCATTGGCATGGGGGTGAATGGATAATGACTGAATTTTCATCTTTGGGTGAACTATTCCTTTAAGCTAAATAAACTTTTTAAAGTCCAGAGTGCTCAAACAAAGTATAAAGAAGGTGCTCTTGGGTGGGGAACACAAAATTTCAACAAAAGAAAGGATCCAAGGCATTTTTCTAGGGAAAAAAATGTAAAAAGCATTTATTCACATGGCTACTTCATAAAGAAATTGTTAAAAACATAGATAATGCATGTTACCCACACGTAGTGGCTCAATCAGCCTTCTCCAGTGTCAAGTCTTTAAAATCCCTCTTGGCTTAGCTCACAAAACTTTGTGGTTCTCGCAGGACAGCCACCCTACAAACATATGATGATCTTACAGAATGTGATGCATTGCTGTAGATTCAACTATCCATCCGTTATTTATCACTGCTTATCCTATGCAGGGCTGCAGGGGGAAGGAGCACCACCGCCCATGATTGCACTGTGCCCCTCCAATTTTTTTTTTTGCCCAAGAAGTACCGTATGTGCAAAAAGAAAGTTATTTAATGTTCGACAAGGCACAAACACAAATAGGATATTAGTTCAGATGAATACATTCATTCTAAAGTTGTACAAATATTTTATTAACACTGGAACCCTGATTTAATCATTTGCATTTAATCATGTGCAAAATGGAAAAGTATGAAAAACGATGGGATCTGATTTGAGTAATTTCCAGGTCTGGATAAGTATTTGTATTTCCAGACTACAGGGCCCATTCTATTTCCTAAAACATAAAATTCAGAATTTCTGAAAATAAATGAATCATGTAGGCATTTTTAGCCATAGCCAGCGCAGCCAAAATGTTTCCCATTATGTGAGAGAGCGTGGGCCAGAGCGAGCATGGCGTCATCAAAAGCAGGGAAAGAAATATGGCGTGCGACCGAATGCGCACACTCCTCCTGCACAGAGCTGCCTCTACGCCCGAACGTCACAGCCTGCCAAAGGGCTCGGCCCCAAGTACCTTATAACTATCAAATCCACCACCAGATTAGTTGACAAGAAACCGCAGCGATATCTTTCAAATGCAAATATACAGCATCACAAATGCCAATCTTTGGAGTTGTACCATTATTTGTTCAGAGCTGCACAAGAGGTACCGGCAAGGTACAGTGGTGACAAGTGAACCATTAGTCAAACTAACCAGACATGCAAAGCATCACGGATTGAATTATTTCCCTGTTTTTAATAGAACCAGATCCAACCTATACGCACAGGAGAAGAGACCCATGTCCACGACAGGTTGGTATTGATGTTTTCAATTTTGAAAAATGCAGCTTTAATCAATAATTGTTACTTGATTTACAGCATTATTATTATTTGTAGTAGTTGCTGTGTTATCATTATTAATATAATCAGAATGTCGTCTTTGCGGCGCCGTTTGTTTGAACAGAGATTCTGATGCTAGCTTAGAACACGGAAATATTGTGAGTAGAAATTAGCATTAACAAAATGAGATGCCTCCACCAAACTGCTCAACTTTTCACACGTTTAGTCCTGAACTTTGTCCTGAACTTATGATACACAAAGAAAGGTGTTATATATATATAAAAATGCACAATTGTGTCTCTCTTCAATATGAGTCCCCTGCTTTGTATTTTAGGTACCTAATCTTCAGATAAAGACAAGGATAAATGGCCAGCAACTCCTCAGTGTATCTTTCCTCAGCAACGCTCGTTCTTGTTTCCGTGGCCTCGGTGGACCACATGATTGGCTTTCCAGTCAACTGTTGGGCTCTATGGTTCTTTGTCTCCGGGAAGCGGAGTCTCATTGAATCAGAGATTTTGACTCTCAACTTGCTGATAGTGGAAATTGTATTTTCCATGTGTTTTTTTCTTAATGTGCTCCGTTGTTTTGGGGTACCAACTTTTTTAAATTTTGACTCTCTGATAAAATGTTACAATGCTGTAGCTGTGGTGGGAAGAACAATGTTCCAGTGCCAGATCTGTGTGGATCGCTACGTGGCAGTGGTCCATCCAGCGGTGTTCATCAGGCAAGTAAAACTTGAGAGACAGACCAATAGGAACTGCATCAACTTTAAAACCAACCATTAAAAGTTACCTGATGTAACAGTGTGGTCTGGGCTCCTCTTACTGGGAGGACAGGAATATTACTGGTAGCTCTGATGGAGAGCTTCTCTCTGCATTAGAGACATTAAGCAGTGACTTTGGAGGGACGGCTACAGCATCTGCAAAGCATTCCACCGAATATAAGCAACAATGTAACTCTGACAATGGCTACTTGACTACTTTCCCATACTGCTGGGTACAGTAAACCAGTCGTTTTCCCGTAGTAGGCAGTTGGGCTACAATGGCAGGAAGTGTCAAGACAAAATCATGCATGCGTAAAGTGGACCTTTTTTTTTCTCGAACACCGTAACTTTCCCCTCAACCGTCGCTGCTTAAAGTCTGTATTTGCACATTACATGTACTGTAAGTCAACCATTCTCAACCACTTGGCCGTTGAAGCAGTGCACTGCCAAATGGTTCGATTTTTTTTTGGCTCACTCGGACATAGCGACACAAAACAGATTAGGTTTTTGAAATGGAAGAAGTGATGTGGGTGACAACCCTGTGCCAGTAAAAGCTCCAAGGTGTGTTGTGAGGAAATAAGAGTCTGAATACAGATACTTGTGGAGATTCTCGGTCATCCAAAGAGGGTTGAATCAAGGGCAACTGGACTTGGTTGTAGAAACTTGAAGCCCCTAAGGGGATGAGAGGTGAAACATCTTCAAGTTTCTACTTATTTTTTAAGTCCAGTTGCTCTTGATTCAACGCTCTTTGGATGACCCTGAATACATTACATTTGGATTCATAATAAGGAATTAATCATTAATTGTGGACAAATTGAAATACTTCTGACATGACACTACTCGCAACAAGGTCTGTGGGTCATCTTGAGGATGTGAAATGATACTAGTATACCAAGTTAAAAAATTACCACCAAAACTAGTTCCATTATATCGGAGAGAAGGCAGACATCTCTACAGCCGATATCTCCAAAACTGAGCAACTCGCACCAAAACTATCTAGATGGACACATAGTACTACAGGGGCCTGTACTATGAAGCAGGGTTAGCTTATATCTTTTCTCCATTCTATGCAAGCGACGAGGAGAGTTCAACTTGAGTGAACTTTGACTGGCAGAGTCGCAGCCACAACCACAGCTGGCTGACCCCTCAGACTCCAAACCTAACCCTATGACCACCATAAGTGGGCCATATAGCTCCCCATAAGTGAAACCAAAACATCTTGATTGCCCCCTGGTGGTGGGCTGCAGTATAGGTCATAAACTCCTCCCCCTCCATGTTAGCAGATGGGACATGAGCCAAACTAAGAACTCAAAGTATTCTTGTGACGAACACATTAATCCATCAATAATTTTATTTTTTTTTAAAAAAACATTCTGCAGAGTCTCTGAATTTTTTTTTTTCAGTTTCCTTTGTGCCCTTGTCAAAAGAGTTCACACAAAGCTGATTCAAACCAGATAAACCTCTCTGTATTTCCCAATATATCGGAGTTTACTGCGCTGGCTCACTGGTAGCGATGCGTTTTAGCAGAGATTGGTTTTCCAGAGCAGAAGAGGGGAGCAACTGTAGAGACGGAAAAAGCTTCAGGCTTCAGGCACCCTATGACTTCATAAGCCAGCCGTTCTTATCCCCAGCTCATCAGATATCGCGGCCCCTTTGGCGTCAGGCAGAGACGCACAAGGGTTTAATGTACCTGCAAAGTCGACCGCATTAGTTTCAGACGACTTGAACAGATGACGTAGTGCGACATTCTTTCCAAAGCAAGAAAGTGCCAAGAGAGTGGAGCTCAGGGTTGGGTGGAGGGTCTCACACACACGACTTTCACCCAGGAGACTGGAGTTTGCGTCCCATCTGAAGCCAAGCGTCACCGGTCATTTCCTAAACCTAACCAAGTTGGTTTTGTACCTAAACTTAACCAAACGTCACTGATCTTTACCTAAACCTAATCACTTGTTTTTTGTGTCTAAACTTATCAGCGTAAGATTAAGATTCTTTTTTATTGTCACATACAATCATACTCGGTACAACGTAGCGAAATTGGTTCTCTGCATTTAACCCATCCCTGAGGAGTAGTGGGCAGGCACAGTGCAGCGCCCGGGGACCAACTCCAGATCTTTAGCCAGCGTCTAGGTCAAGGGCACCAACAGGAGAATTAACCTAAGATACATGTTTTGATGGTGGGGGGAAACCGGAGAAAACCCCACGCAAGCAAGGGGAGAACATGCAAACTCAACAGTGCCAACCACTGAGCCACCATACCGCCATAACATAGATCTTGTGCGTCAAGATAAGACGCGTGGGGCGCAAGCCTTGGCACGTCGACTAGAGACACTAAAGGGAATGTTTAGCGCATTAGCCACGGATGCCAAAGGGTCTGTTGAGCATCAGAGAAGGCTTAGCGCATCATCCTGCAACGCCAAAGGATACGAAGGGCGCATGACAAAATGTTGGTATGTGATGACCTGGGATGACAACGGGTTGCATAAGCACGTTAACAGTTACTCTCAATGCAAGAAGGGGGAGACAGAAGTCCACACTGCAGGTTTAAGTATATCTTGATGCTTATACTTTTATACTTCTACTTAAGTGAATACTTAAATGCATGTCTTTTACTTGTAACAGAGTATTTCTACACTGTGGTATCTTCTTTTACTTAAGTACAAGATCTGAGTAATTCTACTGAAGGTAGCATGATGGTAGTTGCTGGATTAGTCATGTTTGTTTTATCCAAATGCTCACTTCTCTAAGATTATCATTTATGATTCCCAGTCGCAGACTGAGGAATGGAATCTGTCTCCAAACTGTAAACTAACTGGTGAAGGAACCCAACATGTGTTCTCCTTTTCATCTCCAGGTACAAACAAATCCAGCATAGGGGTGCTTGTGTTGCTGCTGTTTGGCTGGTCGTTATATGTAAGCTAAGAGGAATTAAGAGTTATTCATAAATGAGTGAAGCTCCTCCCCTGTTTATTCATATGCAGTCTTCATTTTTTTGTGTTTTGTTTTTTTTGTAGTGTCTGGGCTGGCCAGTTTGTTCATGTCAACGGAAGCCACTGTAGTTTCCATTTTTTCATTTGCTCTACTGGTTCCTGCCCTGTCCATTGAACTCTTCTGCAGTCTGTCCATTGTCAGGGTCCTTAGAAGGCCCGGCCCAGGAGACAAAGCAGTTCAAGGGAAGAAGGAAGGGAACCAGCAGAAGATGAAAGCTGTCAAGGTCATCTGTATTGTGTTGGCTATGCTCATTTTGAATGTAGTTCCAGTCATTGCTCTGCCTTTTTTCTACAGAGTCGGTCCACTAAAAGATTTGCTCACCATAGCGTTCACATTGGCCTCTTCTGGAAGTTCAGTGCAGGCTTTTTTATTCCTCAGGAGGTCTGGGAAGGTGCCTTGTAAAACTAAAAGCTAAAAGGCTAAAATCAAACAAGGCAAGAAGTGACTGCATGTCAAAAATTACGAGGGGGAAATTATTTTATTTTTTAAAATTTTCCACAAAATAAAATTTCTTCCTGCTCGCTGAGATCCTGGGATTTGTAGTTCCTTGTTGTTCAGGTCCAGATTGATACTCTTAGACTTTGGAATGACCTGCCTGAGGAGGTCAGGGCTGAAAGCTCAGTGTCTTCTTTAAATCACTTTTAAAAATCCACTTTTCTTAAAATTTGGTTTCAGTGATTTCATTTATGTTTTATGTCACTTTAGATTGTTTTGCTCTCTTTGTAGTATTTATGGTGATCAGTTCATGTTATTCTTTGTGCTCTGCTTTATTGTAAAGCATTTTGTAACTGTTTTTCGATAGGTGCCATATAACTCAATTATTATAGCCTAAAGGTGTGTGTCCACATTGTGTTTTTCTCTGGCAGCAAAGTGCTGGCGGGGTGCTGGGATGAAGCACATGTGTATTGAGACAGAACAAAACGCTTTATGGACACAAGCCCCAAGGCTGCTGTTTCAAAACCACAGAACACATTTGTTAATCAGAGCACTCATGTAAGAATGTATCACTAAATATATAATGTGTTTGCAATTAGGGGTGCATAAATTACGTAACAGGCATACATTTGGTGCAAAATTGGCCTCTTTTCAATGGTATGAACACTAATATCCACATGCTAGCGTGAAAATGATTTCTAATAATTAGCGTCTTTGGAGAGTTGGTGGTAAGTTAACACATTTTTATAAGAGTTGTCACAACAGGGTTAGAGTTCACCAAAGCATTTTTCAATTTATCATTGCTATTGTGCATGTGTCAATAAAAAAAAAAAAAAGTTCACTCTCATGAAGTCTCTCCTGATTGAAACAAATATAAAATATCACCTCCCCTGCCCCTTTGCTCTTGCTCCACCAAGGAGGTGATGTTTTCACCCGTGTCCGTTTGTTGGTTCACCAGGATTACGCAAAAACTACTGAGGGTTGGTTTCCTTTGTTCCCGAGTGCGTTAAGTGAGTCATTTATTTTTTATTTGATATCCCTATTCATGTTTGCTTTACATGTACAAACTTTATCATTTAATCCTGATATCTTTATGCTAAAATATTGATGTATTGATACTGATTTCTTTATTCCAGCTAATGTGCTAATGCTAATTAGTTTACTTTTCAGTCTGTAGAACTCAAACCACTCAACTTCTAAGGAATGCTGGACTAAGCTAAATCCAGCATTCCTGTAAAACATTTTAACATTTTAATTACATGTATATAAATAAGTGACAGTCGTGTTTTTCTGCCATGCTGAGTCAATGTGTACGAAATTAACTTGAGTGTCTTATTAGTCCTATCTCTCTTCTGCTTCAAATTATTATTATTATTATATTTTATAATAGTTAACAATGCTACTACTATTATTAGTAGTACAATTTCTATAGCCATTGTAGTTGTTATGCATCCCTCCCTGTCTCTCTCTGGATGGCCGCCCATAGAGCCGGGTTTTTTGTTGTTGTTGTTTTTTTTTTGGCAATTTTTCAACGTCACACAAACCAACATGCATAACCTGCTGTACGTACTGTATGCATCCCCTCCCTCCCTCCCTCCCTCCCTCCAGTCACCACGGCAGAGGTAAACGGAAATAAACAAATAAATGAAAAAACAAAATAATAATAATACACAGGTGGTGGGAAGACACAGAATACAAGCAAAAGTATGCCTATAGAGTTTAGCAAAGTGTGGTCAAAGACCACAATCAGCTAGGGCTTCTTGGTTACCATGGTGATGGCAGCACATTCACATGTAGCAGCAGGAGCTCCCTCAAACTGGACTACATTTTTGTTTTATTTAGCCATTTTTCCACATTAACTACTGAAACATGTATTCGTATGACAGAAATACACTCATCAACATCAGAAGGACGCGCAGGGACTGGATTAACTTCTGTGGAGCTTCAGGCAATCTCTGCCCACAACATCTTCCAGGCAATTGGTCAGACCGAACACCAGCGCAAGCGGTGCGACCACCGCAGGAAGAGAAGAAAGAGAGCTACTAAAATATGACAAATAAACAACAGGTTCAAAACTACTACCGTTTTAAATGGCCGACATCAGTAAATGTAAATATTAAAATAACAGGAGTCAATGAGTTAAAACAAACACAATAGCTGTCCAAAATGGCAGTGCTGCAGTTCAATGGGTAAAACAATATTCAGGAAGAGAGTTCTTCAGATCCCGAGTGGCCGTTGTCTGATTTGGTTCCTCTAGTTTGGTTTCCTTGGCGTCTTTGCCCTCACCCACGCTCCTGCTGCCTCCCCTCTCCTGTGCAGCCACTTTACGTAGCTTATATCACCCGCTGAACCAAGTCCTCTTGTCGCCGGCGTCCCGTCTTCCGCCGGCAGCCTGTCTTTGTACTTTTAAAACTGATGTAGTTCTCCTGGTTGGCGGCATCTCTGAGCATTCAATTAAAATGAAAAAAACATTGTGTCATGGGATTTTTTTCCCACTATAACTAAGAAAGTACATGTTGTTGATGATACAATGAATGTTCTGAACCGATTATTCTTCTACTCGCTGTATAAAATGTTTTTTGTTGTGTGCACTCTCGCGCTCATTATCGGCTCATTCGCTTTGCTATCGGAGCCGCATTTGCAAATGCCAACTTAAATCTTAAATGAAAGACAGGTTTTGAGAGAGAGAGATGTAGAGATTGTTTCAAAAAGGCATACCTTCACAGCTGCACCTGTCGAGCAGGTTGGATTGGATAAACTTTGCAGGTGGGGGGTTTGGAGGGTGGGGTCAACAGCACAATGACAGAAGAAAGGAAGGGAGGAAGAAGGAGAGGAATGTGACCACTGACAAGCAGACACGAGGTTTAATAGAAGGAGAGAGAGGAAGAGGTAGTGAGAAAGTCTTGGAATTACCCCGCAACTGTTTAACACCACGGACACAGAAAAAGTCTATTCTCTGAAGTTATTTCAGTCCTCAGAACAGGTAAGGCATGTTTAATTAAGGTCAAAACACTAATCTCTCATTCAGTAGGAATCGGTGTCTCACATGTTCTCTCTTACCGTATCAGAAAGTTTTCTTTTTTTAATGGACTAAACAGCAGTCCGTTGTACATTTGCACTAACCAAAGGTTTTCCACACTTTGGTGGGTGGTCTTCATACATAAACAAACAAAATAAACCCAAAAATGTGAAGAAAGGAAATATAATCTCATACTTATTGTCCGGAAAAATACATCTGTACACCTTCTGAATTCAAGTTTCTTTTTCACCAAACTAAGACGAGCTGAAGTGCCTCCATAACTCCAATGAGACATAAACGAAATAAAACTCACCAAAACTGTCGTATTTTTGTCTTTCCACGTCTCCAACAATCGCCAACTTGGTGGAAATAAATCCTTAATTCACCGAGTTAGATGTGAAAATATTCTGGCTTCACATGCTGTTTATTCTGACAGCAATCTGAGATGACTCATATAGACACAGTATGCTATGAAAACAATAAAACAGGCTCTTACAGCCTACAGTACATCATGTTTCAACAAACATTCATTTAAAGGCAATAAAAGACACAGGGAAACGTGGTGATATTTTAAAAGTAGCGGATTGCTTGTTTTAAAACGTAACTAAATAACTGATTACTTCAACCGCAAAACTAACACGTTACACCCAACAAAAGCATCTGCTAAATGAATGTAATATAAAAGTAATGGGAAAGAATAGCAGATAGTTCAGGGGTAGGCACCAGGCACTGTGGTAAAATGTTGTGCTTTGTCAGTTATTTTAGGGGCCTGGTTACACTGTAGCTTTACAGTTTGACTATACAGAGCTCGACTCATGACTGATTTCTCAATACGTGACAGTGTATTGAAAGGTACTGTCAATGGAGTTACATTAACAATGGAGTTAAAAGTTTAAAAATGTGACAGCCCCTGGAGCAGCGCCTCACATTCCCGATCTCAATATGTGAAAACAGTGATATAATTTCTGTGTTTCCGGGGGAGCTTGGCCAAATCTGAGAAAATAACCCTGTTGATGTCACAATGATGTCATCAGGGTTATCTCAGCTCGGGTTCGGAGACTGCAAACTTTTAACAGAAAGCCTGCATTACAGGCGGAGAGTGGATTTTGATAGATGTGGGTATTTATCAGGCAGGGAGGGTCTAACAAAAGATACTATCGATTTGAATTATTGGACATGTAGGAGTCAGTGTTTTCTACAGCTCGTCCTGCACTCTGGGGACTAAAATTCAGAATACCTCTGCTGTTTCAACTTTGATTCTTACCCCTTGATTCCAACCGGCTGCACGGCTGCCACGTGTTCCAGCCGTGACATGGTTTTGTTTAATCCTCTCCATCCCCTCCAGAATGTTTCAAGAGGAGCGTTTTGTCTGCCCGTTTTTGTTGATTTGCTTAGATTTTGTTGATTGGGTCATTTTTCTTTGATTTCTGTCCTTCTAACAGAGGTAAGTAGGCAACATAGTTATATGTACGATCAGTTTTGTGAAGAAAATGACCTCGATCTGCTCTGTGCAGCCCCTGTCAAAAAAATTAGACACATATTCCCCATGGCTGCCGGAATCATTGTCCAGAATGGCTGCAATCAGCTCCGGCGGCTGCATTACTGCCGGAACGAGACGCAACCGTGCCTGGTCAAATCTGGGGGTGAGTCCCTGAAGATTCCAAATCACTGGAGTACCCCTGTAATTCATTAACAATAGGTACCAGTATGTCTTTATTAATTAACACTTAGGCCTACCATTTTTCTCTACTCTTTATTTTACTTTGTAATGATTTGGGAGGCTAATGACTTGTGGGACATGTTATGGTATCCGCTACAGTGTCTGCATCATAAACTATTTATTCAGCAGCTAAAATGCTGAGTTATAGATACACTCATTAAGCAGCGTAATTGCTAAATTAAGTTTAATGTCTGTCTCTCTCTGCTGTATGTATGTGGGAAGCAGCCAACTCAGACACACACCCAATGCTAATCCCAACTCTAAACTCAACCCGGAACTAAGCTCGTATCTGAAGAAGCCCATGCGCCGAGGGACATGTTCCTCAGCCCTCGACACCTGATGACTTGATAACGTAAAGCACAGACACAAGCAGCCGCAGTACAGGTAGCACCAGTTTCCCATTGATGAGCCATAGTTGTGGAGGTTAGGTATGAAGTAAACAAGCAGAGGAAACGAGACAGTGTTGATTGTGTGTTTCTTCTGTGACATTTGGAGGTTTGGAGTCATGTGGGTAAATTTCTATCAGCTTTCCCCACTATGATTTAAGATGAAGGAATGAACGAGGCCCCGCCTCCGAAGCTGTGTCCAGATTTTCCTTCCTAGGTCCATGGTATTGACACCTGAAACCAGCTGCCGTCCAGCTATGAGGTTTAGTATACAACACTGATGCGACGCTATTTCCGGATCGTGTGGTTATCGGAGAAAAATACGCTCCTGCCAATCAGAATCAAGCATTCTGTGTGTGTGTGGTGTAGTAGCGTTTGGCTGTTATATCTAAGAAATAGTAGTGGGAGATCCCCTTATAAATTGGTGGACCAACTGATTTTTGTTCTCAGACTTAATGACACTATCTGTTGTGCTGTATTTAGCTAATGTTAGGGAATAGACCTTAACTTATCATTAGTAACAATATCACCACACCATCCATCTTGGCCTAGATAGGTTCCCTGTAAGCCTCGTTTTCACTGTGCTGTTCATGCTGCCACCTTTTTTTTGTGTGTGTGTAAAAATTAAGATTGCAGAACCAAAACAGGAAGAAGCATTGTTCTCCCCAAGTCACAATGAAACAAATATGATAACTGTGGAGACTCTACCCTGCAAAAGAAAAAGAACCCCGCTGATGGAGAAGGCAAAGAAGGACAGTGATAGAGTGATAGAAACCGAGGTAAAACAAGAGCGAACGGACGGGCATTCACTCAATGGAAAGCGCTCCGGCGTTGTGTTGAAATCTGTTCCCCCGTCGATATGTGTTTCCCCTTACCACCGGGACTTGAGAGGGTTCAAAACTGACATTCTTTCAACTAGATCAGTCAGTAACAAGACCTGCCTACTTATTAACACAACTTGGTATTTACTCTGCCTTTATCACAGCACTGACACCATGGTTTCTAGGTCCAATTGGAATTCTTTTGATTGCTTTTGCTTTGGACAATGGCTGCTAGCAGTAGCCATGTTGCTAACGCTGTCTTTGCGACTGTGGCACCAACAATAATACCACCTGGAAATGCTAGGAGGAGGAAAGTTTCCACTTTAAAGGATAGGGCTGGCATCATTCTGTATTTTTCGTATTGTCAAAAATTAGGATCGATTCAATGTTGGTTTCGGTCTGTTGCCTGTGAGAAAAATATCGCCAGGCTTTGAGGGTTCAATCGGGTACTAATATGGCTGAGTGCAGAAGAGGAAATGTGGATGACTTGCAGGTTTTGAGTTTGTTTTTTGTTTATTTAACATTTCGATGATGACATTGTGGCCAACAGACGGAATCTAAATGTTCCAACCAAGCCTGAATTTCCTGATCTTGCAAAGCTACTCACTTGTACTGTTTCAGTGAGCATGTTGGCGTGGGTGTGTTTAAACGCACACTCATTCATAGAGACTCACGTTCTACCTGCATACTGACAGGAGTGTGATGTTTCAGACGTTCTGCGGGTGTTGTGGCTGCAACACTCACTCCTACAGCTGAAGCCGTTCTTGGATCAGGTTAGAAGCAGGATTAGTTTAAGGTTAAATGGTTCAGATTAGTTATGGATAAGGAGTAGGGCAAGTGTTTAAGGGCTGTCTTTTGGGGAGTCTGTCTCACCAACAAACACCAATCACGGGATTTAGTTCTAAAATCACCTCCACTCTGTAGTGTCTCTAATTGATTGCTGTTTAGCCTATATTATGTTAAGTAACCATGCATGTATTATCCTGTAAGTGAGAAAAAAGAACCTTTAGCTTAGCTGCATGACATCTCTAAACTTTCTTGTTCAGGGGATTGTAAAAAAAAGACACCAGTTGTCACCAAACTTCCCTGTGAAAGTAAAGCTCATTTGCTCATATAGAAAGTACCGGTGGAGCCAAATTATTTGTGTGAAGGAAAAAACAAACATGTCAAATAGCTGATGTGCTCATAATGCTGTGAGTACAGTGGGTCTTTGTGCTCTGCCTGCTTGTGCTGATGTGACAGGAAGACAGCAGGAGAGAGAGCAGACTGATTAAAATAAAAAAAGGAAAGGCTTTAAGCCGAAACAGATTTTTGTTATTGTGGTCACAGAAATATAAATTACGGTGCTGTTAGATTGCTGCTTTGTGGGTGCGGCCAGCGAGAGAGAAGATCATTTTGACCGCAGTAAAAATGTTTTTTTTAAAAGCTGAACACCAACAAATATGGATTGAAGCGGATTGTTTCTTGAGATAAAAACATGCATTTCCACTTTTATACAAATACAAATAATTTTGCTGCCTCAACAAATACAAACACTGGCCTCTCTGCACATCCCGAATAGAAAGTGGACTGGATATGGATGTGACTGACTTACTAACTGTATGATCATTTAATTCTGTGCTAAAGCTTTAGCATGTGGACCAGATAGAGCTATAGACTGAACATGATGAAAGGCTGGGCCCCAGAAAGTGGTCCCCTTTCCCCCCCCTTATGGGCGGCCCTGAGCGACTGTAATCGACTGCTACCTTAGTAAGTTTGAGTCTAAATACATCCATATTGTGAGCGCAGACTTAAAATAAGGCCTTTTCATGTGTGTAAATCTGGCCCCACACTTTTTCATATTACCATAGTCTGTTTGAGTTGCTTCTTACAAGCAATGTCTGCAAATATGGAAAATATATGTTTTATGCAACAGGTTTGACATATCTTTCACAACCAAAACACAAAAATGAGCAAATTATAAAAAATATTGGACATCAAGTATATGGTATGTTGTGGTTTTGTATATCCTGAATTACATATTTCTTCCTCATGGCAACACTCTCTCTTGCACAGCTTAACATTGGATGACTATGGCGCTGGCGGCTGCGTTTCTGTCTGAAGACCAGTTCACCTGCTCGATCTGTCTGGATGTGTTTAACAACCCAGTCTCAACTCCATGTGGCCACAGCTTCTGCCAAGCCTGCATCTCCTCCTACTGGGATGGAGGAGGAGGAGGGGGCAACAGGGTCTACCAGTGTCCCCTTTGCAAGGAGTCCTTCCGCAAACGACCAGAGCTCCATATCAACCGAACCCTGAAGGAAATCACTGAACAGTTCAAGCAGATGGCCAACGCTGGAATTCCAATGGATGGAAGAGGAGGAGGAGGAGGAGGAGGAGGAGGAGGAGTGGAGGATCCCAACTCACTTCCTCAACACGCCCTGTCTCTGCCCCAGAGACCACGGGAGATGCCGGAGAGCGTCTTTGCTGAGATGATGACGCGTTTTCAGAGGCTGCCGACTCCCACGGTACCCCATCCCAATGTCCCTCATCCATATAGCTCCAGTCCAGTCAATGCTCACCCATCCTTTAAGGCTCCGAACAATGAGAACAATGGGCACAATGACCCGCCTCCACCCTACTCACCTCCACGCAGGTACCAGACTACACTCCATACACTAAAGGGGTTTGATTCAACCTACACTGATCAGCCACAACATTAAAACCACTGACAGATGAAGTGAATGACATTAATCATGGATACAGTACAATGTTCGAGTGGGAAACCCTGGGTCCTGGTATTCATATGGATGTTCTTTGACCCATAAACCCTCCCAAACATCGTTTCAGACAAAGTAAACCCCCTCATGGCAACAGCACTCCCCGATGGCATCCATGGATCGGCACGTCCCATGTAGCTCAATCAGATTTGGATCTGGGTCATTTTGAGGCCAGGGTGACATCTTAAGCTCTTTCTCACGTTCCTCGGGTTGTTCCTGAGCAGTTTTTGTGGTGTGGCAGCACACATTGTCCTGCTGGGGGGGACCAATGCCATCGTGTGGGTGTGCTTGGTCTGCAAGGGTGTTTGGGCGGATGGTTTTTGCCAAGTGGCATTCGCATGAATGACAGGATCCAGAGTTTCCCAGCAGAATATTACACTGTAGCGAGATGATCAATGTTATTCATTTCAACTGTCAGTGATTTGAATGTTGTGGCTGATCGGTGTAATCTGTAACACTGCACAAAAAAAGACATTACTAAAAATCTAAGAAATGGGATGTCATAACTGACTCGATTTTAATGTTATTTTAACAGGTACACTCTGAGTGGCCCCAGTGTCTCCTCCCCCAGTCTGCCCCTGTGTCCCGTCCACCTGAGAGGCCTGGAGTTCTTCTGTCGCACTGACAACACCTGCGTCTGCAGCGCGTGTGTGGAGACAACAGAGCACCGAGGACACAGCGTCATCCCTGCCAAGAGAGAGTGGCACATCAAGAAGGTGTGTGTGTGTGTGTGTTTATGATTTTGGCAACAGCACTCTGGTAGACCACAAAAACTCGTATTCCACTCGATGACAGTGAAAATGAATGGGCGGAAAGGATTAACTGTATGAGAGCATGAGATCTCCCCAAAAGTGAACCCAAAACATCTTGATCGCCCCCTGGTGGTGGGCTGCAGTATAGGTCATAAACTCCTCCCCCTCAATGTTATCAGATAGGACACGGGCCAAACTAAAACCTCAAAGTACACCTCAAATAAATTTTTCCCAAAGATGACATCTGTCATTTCAGGTAGTTCTTATCACACTGATGTTTGTTCAAGTGTTCATTTTACTGATCAGTTTGGTTTTAATTAGTTATTTGATGCTATAAAAAGGGAGTGAAAGGTCATGATTGACAGATGAGGCCTGCTCGCGATTGGGCAGGCGGGTCTCTGGGAGGGAACTCGATACCATGACTCTGCTTCAGTTCTGTGCAGACTCCAAATGACGTCACCAGCGCAAGATGGCAGCACTCGTATCCGGGATATTTTGGTTTTTTAATAATAATAATTAATAATTTTTGTACAATGGGAGGAAGTGGAGACGCGTCAGCCATCTTTATTTATGTCAGTGGTTGAAAGCAACACATAAGCTGCACCAATTTTCTGATGTACCTTTTTTTTTGCAGCCATGAAAATTCTAAAATAGCCTGAGTATCACACATGTATAAACTGTATGTGCAAGTCTTTAGGGTTAGTTAACCGTAAATGTGTGTTTTCTGTCTTCTCCAGTCCCAGTTAGGTATTTCAGAGGTGGAGCTGAACGATCTCATCTGTGAGAAACAAAGGAAAGTGGAGGAAATACAGAACGCCTTGAGAGAGATACAGGTGAGTGTTCAGTCTGGAGACAACTGGAGAGGAAATCAGACTCACTTACGACAGATTTATTTCAAAACCAGATTATGTTAAAGGGACAGGTCACCCCAAAATCAAAACTGCATATCTTTCCTCTTACCTGTAATTGCCATTCATGAGAGGCTAGCTAACTAAGCTAGCTAACGTTGCAGCTTAGCCACGGAGGCAGCATGATCTTATGGGATGGTGTATGAATTGTATGGCACACATTTCGCTTGTCATTTCACGCTTTTAAAGCTTTTCATTTAATGCTGTGTGCATTTTATGCGTTTTAGACGTGTGGAAACAACAAACTCAGGTGACTCTTGTCGTGTGACCTTTGTTGTCTTAGTAACATGACCTATGGAGTAACCAGGTCGTGAGTCCTGACATTTTTTTTGGCACTTTAAGCACCACAAGCAAAGTGTCATCTAGTTACATTATATTGGAGAGAAGGCAGACATCTCTACAGCCGATATCTCCAAAACTGAGACACTCACACCAAAACAATCTAGATGGATAAAAAGCACTACATGAAAAATATGTATTTTTGATGTGCCAACGAGAGAAACAGCCTACACTACGATCACATATGATCATCAATATGGTGATCTAGCCTCAGTGTTGGCCGGCATTTATAATCCCAGAGGATATTTCTCTCAGAATATTTCTTACTTTCTCATACAGAGATGCTACATTAAAAATTAAATGGTCTCAGACCGGGATCAATTGCACCACCTGAACACATGCTGTAATTAACACGATGCACAGCTGCAGAGGTGGTACTAGAAATTCCAGGCCTCCTGATAGATTTAACACTCATTATCAGTGGTTTATCCCACACTTGGCCGGATAGAAATACCCTCCAACCTGCCACGAGCTCATGAAAGCAGCCAGGGCATTCCTTCAAACAGCTCACATTGTTGGCTGTTGGTCTTTTATTCAGGCTGCTGCTGAAAGACAGACAGATGGAGCTGTTTGTGTCTTTTCCAAGCTGATCTCCAGTGTGGAGCGCTGCCAAGCAGAAGTCTTGGAGGTAAATAACACTGACACGGTACAGGAAATTTCTATATAGCTCCTTTAAGAGAAACACAGAGATGTTGAGGTGTTTAATCAAAGTAGGGAAGTCCTCTGATTGTTATCAGAATTTGAGCATTGTGAGCATGACTAAGCTGCATGGTAAACATGTTCCTGTTGCCCCAGGTGATCGAGATGAGTCGGCGAGCGGCTGAGCACAGAGCTCAGAGCCTGCTGAAGGAGCTGGAGGAGGAGATAACTGAGCTAAAACAGAGGAGCACAGCGCTGAGCCAGCTGGCTCTGTCTGAAGACTACGTACACTTTCTCAAGGTATGGATGACTGAGTGGGTATAGTCAGTCAAACAGAAGACTCCACTAATTATTAATCCACTGCATTCGAACCTGCATTCACACCTGTACATAGATCCGATCACTCGGACCGATGTCAGGTCTGAACGCGACCTGAGTGTTGATGCACTGACAACCTTGTGTACAAACATCACACCATCATGATGACTCCAGGTTTATTGCTGGCAAAGACAAAAGATCTACTCAAAGTCCTCACTGTTTATTATTTCATTTTCAAGATTCTTAGGAAGCACTGGAAACAGAAAAGTTGAGAACAGACTATTAGTCCTCCATTTAGTTCATGGGACTAGTTAGTTAAATAGGGCCAATAGTTAATTTAGCTCATACAGAAGAGACAGTGGGCCATAATATTACTGATAAACTGGGTAATTCCATATTGGTTAGCCCCATAGATGTAAAAGGACTGAAATATATCCACTGTTTTGCTTGTATAGATTAAATGATTATTTGTTTGTATTGTTTTCGGTGTTATAGACAAGAGACCTGGGCATCCTCTCTGACCTGGTTCTCTATTTGCTGACCAAAACCAGTACTTTCAATTGACAGAAAGGCAAAACATCCCTGATTCTGTTCTGATCATGTTCTCGAGTCACTTATTTATGACTCTCATTAGTCTCTGTTCACAGGCCTCAACAAACCGTCACAATCTCTAAAAGCTGATGTATTTTTTAAGCCAGTTGGAGACACGTCTGTTTTTGACCTTTTCTCGCTGTGCAGACGTTCCCTGCCCTGTCCACCCCTCCACAAACAAAGGACTGGTCCAGCGTCTCTGTGGTGTCTGAGCTGATCTCAGGGACGATTCTCAGGACTGTCGATCACATGATGGAGCGCATACAGGAAGAGATGCGGAAACTGCCAGAAGCCTGTAAGTCTTCATCCAGACCTGTACGGGACCCATTCTGGACTAAAAACTAAACTAAAGCTCAGATTTATCACGAAGGCACGAAGACAGATTCTTAAATTTTGTGTATTTACAAGCCTTTCTGTTAAGGCAAAGGACAGAAGATATCCCATGTATTTTTGTTGTAGATCCTCTGTCTTGTCTCTTGCCTTTTCTGATTTGGAGCTTTTATGATGATGATGACGGAGGCTGAACTGTACGAGATCCAAACTTTTTCCCTCATTAACAGGTCAGCGATCCTCATTGGACAAATCTGTAGCCAGGCCTAACCCAAGTAAGATTCTTATTCGCTAACAGGACAAAATATTGTTCATTTGACGTTTTTATGATCCTGTTTAATTTACTCTGAATGAGATTAAATCTCAAATCTTACTTAATGACTCGATAAAATGGAAACGTAAATAGATTCTCTTTTCTTTGCAGAGGTAAGGAGGGTACAAGAATATGCAGGTAAGGGTGTCATGTTGTCATTTTCCCTCAGTTGCCGTATGCAGTGTTATTGTCATTGGTTCCACTGTCCATTAGTTTAGTCACCAACCATCAGTCTCTCTCAATCTCTCAGCCAACCTCACTTTAGATCCCCAGACAGCCCACCCACGTCTCATCATCTCCGTCGATGGGAAGCAGGTGCACTGTGGCGACCGCCATCAGTCGGTACCTGACAACCCAGAGCGCTTTGATCGGGTGGTGTGTGTGCTGGCCCGCCAGGGCTTCAACTCAGGACGGCATTACTGGGAGGTAGGTGGGACCGTAGGCGCCTGAGCAATGGAACAGCTGCACCCCCACCATTACACTTGGGTCATGATCCACTTTTTGATCTTGATGCAACTTTGCTATTTTCAAACATTTCAGCTAGTTTGGACCAAAATAGTTAGATTTGGCCATTTTCTATATGAATACATACATTACCCGTCCTTAGTCCCTTACAGCTGGAGAACTCTGTAAGATACAACATTACTGCTTTATTTGATGACGCCAAAGCACAGGAACAAATAAAAATCGACTCTTCAACTCTGTGTGATCCACCAACCAGCATTTATTTTAGTGAGAACTTTTTTTGTAATGGGTCACCTCTAATTCCTGCAGTCTTCTCCCGCTAAAGGTGCACGGCTATCCAACAGATGCTGGTAGCGAGTCCAGGCGACAAATCCAAAATCTAAAGTTTGTACAGAAATACAGTTCATGGATTATATTGATGCCGATTTGACAAGAAGACTGTCGACATACGATGCCCTTTATCTTGTGTATCTGGAGTAATGTGTTTTTACGGACACGTAGGGGATTGTTAATATGCCATATTTCCAGTGTGCTTTTAGTTTAATTCAATTTGCCAATATGGCAGAACATAGAGATCCATATTTCACTGTAAGTTTTAAGGCTTTAAAAGCATCTTACCAACATTTGGGGCGGCTGTGACTCAGTTGGTCGTCCACTCGTCGCTGGTGCTGCATCCCTCCTGATGAGCAGGTCAACTCCTTACATAGCAGCCTCTGCCACCAGTGTATGAATGTGTGTGTGAATGGGTGGATGTGGCAAGTGTTTTGTGCTTTGAACAGTTGGTTTTTATTGAAAAACATTTTTTATGAGAAATGCATCAGACTTTCAACATTTTTGTAATTGGCATGTGTTGGTCATTATTTGCAGTGTCGATTAATCAGGTGATGCACAACAGCTGTGAATGCACAAAACAGAGTGACTGACTTGGGTAGCTTGCTCCATCTAGTGTCACTCTGGGAAAATGCATGTACTGTATGTACTGTCATTAAGAATGATGACAGAGTCAAATGCACACAAACACACAGCATCTCCAGCATGAATAGGTGGTATGCATTATTTTATTATTATAAAGGACATAGAGTGTCACAAAATCCCAACTGATTCTTTCCATAGGCAAGAGTTAAAATTACATATCATACAACAACTTTTTTTTAAATTATTATTTTTACTTTCTATATCTTTTTTTTGTCAATGATTTGACTTCCAATACTCATATATATCAGATATTAGCCCATAAATACTTAATTGAACAGTTTCAAATTAGCAAAGAGATTGACATAAACCCCAAATATTGGCAAATCAACATACTGACCTTACGTTAGGCTGCCCAAAAGTGGAAAGTCTGCTCTCTTTGCAGTAAACTGTACCACGCTGCCCTCTTCCAGGTGGAGGTGGGAGGAAAGACTGACTGGGACCTGGGAGTGGCAAGCAGGTCCGTCAAACGAAAGGGCAAAATCACCGTAAGCCCCGCCCATGGCTACTGGTTCCTCAGCCTGCGGGATCGGACCGACTACGCCTTCCGAACAGAACCCTCAACCAGCCTGACAGTCAACTTCAGACCATCTCGGATCGGAATCTATGTGGACTGTGATAAGGGAGTGGTGTCCTTCTACAACGTGGAGGCCAGAGTGCTCATCTATACATTCACAGATACTTTTTCCGACACCATCCATCCATTCTTCAGCCCCTGTACTAATAAATCAGGAAGGAATGAGGCTCCGCTAATCATTTGCCCTGTTGCAATGACAGAATGACATGAACAGTTGAAGGAAATCTTCACCGATGAACGCTTCCATGTATGTTTGATGATGACTGAGATACAAAAACATACCTCTAGAACATTTGATCACAGTTTATCTGTTCTAATATTCCTCAAGTTTGCCCCTATTTAGTGCTGAAAAGGACTTATTTATGTGTTATTTAGTGCCTATAATTAGTCAGACACAACTTTATTACCATCATGGAGGGTTATGTGATATTTTTAACTTGATACTACAGTAAATACTTCTTTAATATTATTGTTATTGTTATTATTAAGCTACCTCCCCATGCATGAAAATAAACCAAACTTTGCACACAGGCCCAGTCCTAAGGCAGAATTTCTCAGCTGGCTTTGTGTGCTTATAGTCCTGATGGTGGCGCTGCAGCAACCAGCAAGAGACTTTGAAAATTCACAACAAATCAGCTGGACGTGCTCTGACATTGCAGGGCATCAAAATGTTTGACTGTAAACAGCAGCGTAAACAGATACTGCAAATTCTTGCTAAACAAATTTCCAATGTTCATGGAAACAAAATCAAACAAATTTGCTATCACGGTAGATGAAGTGTGGTAAAAAAAAAATTTTTTAAATGAATTTTTGACAATATTTTGAATTCTATCCTAAATTAGAGCATCTTTAAACATCTGTTTCTCACTTATGGAGCAATCAATCTTTGTAAAAATAAAATACAGACATCTCTATGTTGCATAGATGAAATACGCAAATTCTCAGAATTTTGTCTTAATAACTGAATTTTTTAAATTAGTTTAAAAATCTGCCTTTACATGCAGCCCTGCTGATTGTCTTAGTCAGAGTGTGAAGCCAGCTGGTTTCTCACTCTGC